>JARJDV010008622.1:0-10493 GCA_030264675.1 Anaulacaspis nigra | reverse complement strand
TCAATGATCATGGAAGATACCAAAGCCGAAATAAATATGTCCACCAAAGCGAAAATATCGTTCAGCGTCGAATCGCTACTGTCGTCCAACAAACCGCTACCAAGTCCTGTGGACTTTATCAAGGAGGAGGATGAAGAACTCAACCATCGTTTGAGACCTACAGAATCTGAGGAGGAAAACGAGGAAGACATTACTGTGGACGACGATGACGACGATATAGAGAGTCGGGAGAGTTTATCCCCGCAGCAAGTTGTCATCCCTCAACCTTTACATCCATCAATGAACCCGCGCATGATGAGTGGTCTCCCGCAATGGACATTTCCATGGCTGGGACATAACCCGATGATGAGATCAACATCACCCGGCAAGCAACCACTGGGAAAAATGCCTGGGAGTCAAGGGGAGTTTCTCGCCACTTCTGGAATTCATTTTCCAGGAGGACCTTTGAATGGGAATAATCCTCCGATTGTGCGTTGCGCGCTTAGGAAACATAAGCCAAATAGAAAGCCACGAACACCGTTCACAACCCAACAGTTACTTGCGCTGGAGAAGAAATTCCGTGATAAACAATACCTGAGCATAGCGGAGCGCGCCGAGTTCAGCAGTTCGTTGCGTTTAACTGAAACCCAAGTGAAAATCTGGTTCCAAAACCGTCGGGCGAAAGCCAAGCGCCTCCAGGAAGCTGAATTAGAGAAATTGCGACTAAGTGCGAGACCCCTACTGCCACCGACGTTCGGTCTATTCCCTGGTGCACCACCGCATTCGCTCTCCCCGTTCTTGGCGGCGATTGCCCATCGGCCGCAGTTTCCCTTCACGCAGGATGGCTTACTCAATATACCACACTAGCCCAGAAGCGTGCCGCATTTCTTGCAAGGCTGGACAAATATCTAAACCAAATATTAAGTTTAATAATTGAACAATTACGATATGAATGTTAAATGTCGGTGGTGCAAATTGTATACTACAAACCGTTTTAGTGCAAATATTAATATTTTAGGTGATGATGTAAATGCTGTAAATACTTGTATATTAAATTTCTTTGATAAGACTGATACTATAAAATAAGATTTTAAATATATATATATATGGAAATGCGACGGATTCGATATAATTATTCTTAGGTGAAGCAAAATTTGTCAACCTTTAATTACATATACGAAAGTCTTAATTTGTAAATACACCTCTATGTGTTGTACATAATTATGGATGATATATATTGTAAATATTCTACTGATTCTATTGTAAAGATTCTTAACATAAAAGAAGAAATAATGAAAAAGTTGATTTTCTTTCATAATTAGCAATTGTGCACTAATGAATTGCTGCAAAAGCATTTACAGCATGATAAATCATTTACAAAAATACCTCAAAAAAGGCAGAAAAACGTTTTTCTGTGAAGGATGGCGTGTAATTTATGGATGTCGAACTAAGGTCGGCTTGTCATAGGTAACATTAAATGAGAAAAGGGCGCAGACGTGCGTCTTTCTTCTTCGTCCGGTTGGCCAGTTTTAAAGATCTTGAACTAATTGGGTCTAATTCCAATTTTGAAGTGTTTCGGAGCTTTGTTGCCACTTGTTGTTTGCTGATAGCATTTTGTGCGGACGCTTCGAGAATTTATTTTATTATTTCGGTTTCATTATTTACAGGTCAAGAGGTCCTCGGTGACTTTTCGGCATTGTGTTGTCTACGCCGGCGTACGCGAGCGATGAAACGGCGAAATTATCACAAAAGTCGTTTGGGCTGTACGTACGTATGCACTTTATGACTTTTGTTCATTGGGAGGAAGTTTATGTAAACTACACCTACATTCATGGGTTCGTCGAGGAAAACGATTTGAAATTATTACCGTGGCACGCATTAGTAAGGTAGGAGCGAAGCCTATAATTATCTTTTCAAACGTTTTTTAGGCCAAAAGCCAATTTGGACGCCTCTAAAACGAGGCACTTTTATGAACCTAATTTTCGGATTGTTTTTCAAACGTGCGAGTTGGTTATACTTTCCGCAATTAGTCAAAGAATATCATTAAATCATTAAATTAATGGAAAATGTTTCAGACTAATATACATGTTTCGTTTCTCGAAATGATACTCGTTTTTGCTTTCAAATTATTGGTGAGCTAGGCAATTAACTGAAAAGTCAAAATTAAGGGGGCCGGACAAATTAAGATAAGAAATCTAATTCCTGTAAGGACAAAGAATGCGGTAATTTACGGATTTGTTTTTTTACATAAAATAATTTTACATTTTTTAAGTGCGCATTGCTCTTGTTAGTTTCCTTTAGACAGGTAGTTAAAATTAGTGAAAGAGCGAATTTTTAACACGTTAAATTCGCTTCAAACTTTTAGTGTCTTTTTATAGGAATCGTATAAATTTGAAAAGCAAGTGCTGAATATCAAAGTAAATGTAGGTACATCAGCTAGTTACTAATGAATCTACAACATCTACTTAGTGTAGTGTAACCGTTGCCAGCGTTGTTAATAAACGCTTCGTGTAAATGCTACCGGTTTTTCGAAATTTATTGCTCTCGCATGCACGCGTTCGTATAGACAGCCGACGAAGAGATAAGGCTCGGATGTTGAATGTTACACTTGGAGCATGAAATTTAAGCAAATTCATATCCACAAAAACCACTAAATTAATTTAATTTTTTAATTAAAAACAAGTTGTCTCATCTCAATTCTTAGAAATTGTTCGGTATTTAATTAAAAACAAATTCCATTTACTCAATTAGTAGGCTACAAGCTGCATTATGAGGGTAATTATTACCCCTATTACAAATATCGAAAATATTCGTGTAATAAAATTCTAATGAGAAAAAGTACCTTCAACTGCATAACTATTATTTATGCGAGTACACGACTGGGTGGGATGCGATCGATTAATAATTAAAATGTTAATTTGTTAATTAATGATACAAATTGCTTTTCATAAATGTGTTTTATGATACTTTCGAATACCGCGAGGCAAACCATTGGATAGAGCCGATGATCGATTGGTTGTTGTAAGGTTATACATATGTATATTAAAATACATAATGCCCTACAGCAGATTGAAACCTAAAAGACGTTTCTGCTCCCGATAAGCGGGTTCAATAATCGGAAGGTAGAGCAATAACAAATTGAAGTCGAAGCAGCCATTCAAGCGAATGGTATTATTCATTATCGAACGAATTATTCATTTTTATTACCAAAACTATCATAAATTATCTCGACCGAGAATTATGGAGTTATTTTGTGTTATGCGCATTGTGCATGCAATTAGCAGACGGTGTATTTTGAAAAATACGCCGTATAAAAAACTTGTCGTACGCTTGCGTTTAAATTCATTAATTTATACATAGTTGATAAGAATGTTGATGGATATGTTTTCTTAGTTTTCTTGGAATTTAATTAATTAGCCGCTCATCAACACTTCCATCGGTGGCTTGATGGCGTATCACATGACAAGAACGTACAAGGCGAATGAATTCCACTATTGCACAAGGTGAATTTTATTCGCAGACATCTACACGGCTGCCTTTTGCGCGGCCGATGCAGCTACAAGAAGTTCAACAAGTACATGCGAATGTCTGCATCAGACTTGGCCAAGTCGGTTAGCACTGTAGTTAATTTCGAATACGTGCTTCACTTGGATTATTATGCCCGAGTAACACTTCCAGTATTGGCCGATTAAAGTGTTAACGACGTAAGGAGTAAACGTTTCTGCGCTGGCTGGCTGGCTGCTGTTAAGACAACTCGAGTAGCTTTTACGAGTAGAACTGGATGGACGTGTAAATTGGCTGCTTATGCACTTATAATTGTTTACATAAAAGGAGCTTGACGAGGATAATTACAACAAACGGCGATTACGCCAAGACCAAATTGCTCATAATTTATGTAATTATTGATTCGACGTTTCGCAATCGAATCGGCCGAATCAAATCATAATTTGACGTTGTGCTCTTCATTAATTTGGCTGTTATCATCAATGGCCGAGCGGGAGCGGAGAATAAATCAAATCCGTGCGCGTACGCGAGCGATAACAAAGAAGACATGCGCTAATAGGCTGGAGCGTCGAACAAGAATTTTAATTGATAACGTAATTCTCCGAAGTAATTTCACAAATTGCCGGGGTCTACGCTTTTAATTTAAAACGAACGAGAAAATCGATTTATAAAGGTATCATTTCTTCGCGTACAGCACGCAGAGAGAGAAACAGATGTGGAAACGCAACAAGAGACAAAAGTCGATTGTGGACGAAGATAAAATGAACGGCGCTGACCCGCAAAGCAGGCGCGCAGACAAGGAACATCGAGAAGGACATCATTGGAAGTCGTTTGGTTTTGTTTTCTTCGCGTCGGGTATTTTATTTATCAAGCAGTTGCTCCTTGTTTCGCTCGTAACTTTACAGTGGGTTTTTGGTGCTTGCAGCTACTTGGCCTGTAATTGCTCGTAGATGCCATCCGAAGAAGCAGACGAAGAAGTAGCAACAAAAGCAGCAGCACCAGCAGGGTTGGGCTGTACAAGTGAGCAGCGACGAGTCACCGAGCAGCAAAGTAGCAGTTAGCAGTAGCAACTTGTAATTATTATTCAATCGGCATTGCTTCTTTTAATTGGTTGTAATCGGGGACATTGTCTCGCCGCGTCTCGATGAGCGATGAATGAAGAAGCTCCTGCCTCTCACGCTAAATGCTAATTTTTCCACTTCTTTTGCTCCGCTCGGTTTGTTGGTTAATTATTGTTGATAAATTCTGTAAGTGTTAACGTTCCCCGTCACTAGAAGTTAATTTCAGATAACGCTAATTTATGCACTCGTGGAGAAAAACAATTAAACCTTTTAGAGGCGATTTTACAATTCGACATTTTATCGTCCTCTAATAGACGCTTGTTTCACTTATTCCACATTTATTTCAATGCGCGCTTACCTTATTTGCCGAAGGTGCTTTTCTTTCTTTCGCTTTCGAAGCATCTTTAAAATGTCCACCTTTTTTTCTATTTCATCTTCATCGACACATCTTTAGCACTCTGCCAGTGCCGAGGACGAGACGAGAGAAAAAAAGCGCATCGCTCAAACAGGCTTTCCGTGGACGCGAAGCGAACGGCAGCAGCAGCAGCAGCGTGAAGATAAGAAAATAGCTTCGCGACGTCAATGTGGATTAATTAATTTTATTGTTGGTATTAATTGCGATGAATTATTTTCATCTCCCTTGCTTTTTCTTGTGTGAGCTCCGGATATTTATTTGTTTTGTTGGCGCGTCGCTTCTGTGTCCACGTTGTTATTGGATCTATAAAGATCGGATCAATAATGACCAACCACAAATACGAATCATTCTTTTTCCAGTTCTGTTTCGGAAGAATGCTCCTTACACGTTTAAAATATTTTCTATGCATTCCTAATTAATTTTATTAAGTAATACCAAAGGAAACAAACTTTAATTATTTAAAAGTTATTTAAAAATATAAACACCCGAATAATTAGGAAGGAATGTAAAAGTCCATTCGATTTCTTTCATTAAATTCTTACGAAATCTCGAAGCGTTTTTAAAGGTTTATGGCTAGAACACCAATCAAAAGAAAACAAAAATAAATATGAGACGCATCGCAGCAAAACTATCGGACTAATTAACTAATTTCGAATTGAGAATATCGACGCCAATAATGAGCGTCAAGCGCAGTAGTCACGGTTCGTTCATTCAGTAGCCAGCTCGTTTCTGTTCAATAAAATTAGTCCCATCCATAATGAGTTAGAGATACCACCAACTTTCGTATGACATTCTTCAGAAATCCATTGCATACAAAGTGTTACCAACACGATTACGCCAAGAGTGCATGTGACAAAATAAGAATAGAATAAGAAAACTTTAAAAAACACTCTTCTGAACCAATTAAATCGCTCGTTAAATGCATTTTGTTTTAAAAGTTTTCAGGTTCGTTTAGTTTTTGTTAGGTCTCTTCATTTATACGTATTGCTCCGAATTCATCTTGATCCGCATCTACACCGAATGACTACTGACTAAATTAAAACTTTCTTAGAATCCCAGGAGGGAAAACTCTATGTGGAATTCGAATCAAAGTGTGCGCTGACAAGTTCAATCAATGTTCAAACAAACATTAACAATTGGCGAAGAAATTCTTTCGAAATTTATATTCTTATTATACGTGAAATTAGCAATTAACATAATTCGTCAGCAATAAACATTTAGTTGAATATCCATTCACGTATTTAGCATAATTTAAAGAACTTAATTCTGGGTTATTGCTTAAGAATTATAACTCAATGTTTAGTGTAAAATTTGAGCATAAAATAAGAGCGCATAATATTGTGCTTAAAATTAGGAAAAAACCGTTTGCTTTTATAGTTTTACGGAGGTGATTTGTCGCAGTTTTTTCCTGCTGCACGTGGAAGTTATTCATCATTCAAAAAGCGCTCCGAAAAACTTTATTTTGCTTCTCTTGTTCGTTAGGCGAACGAATGATTATAGATTTCGTTTCGTATTCACGGAATAGCGGACTTTAAAGTCTTCATAGTTAATTGGTTTTGAATGTATTAATTAGCTGACTATTTAAAACTTAAATTAAGTTCAAATAAAACTGCTGCATACTTCAAGTTTCGACTTGTTGATTAATAATTAGTTGATTTCGTAATAAACGCATAAAGGATAATCTCTACTTCTCTCATGTTGATTTTCGTTCAAGTTATCGATGTCAGGAAGTGGCTTATCCTTAATTTGTGAAATTTTCGATAAGTGCCGAAGAGAAGGTGCACTTAAAGATTATTTATTCGGAAATAATGATACGATTAACATAAACAAAACATCAATATGATCAATCGTCGGATGCAGATGTACAATATAACCGAAATTGGCGAGTGACACTCGAGTGAAAAACAAGAAAAGAGGAGCACCTTCGCAACAATGCCAATAAATAAACAAATACTGCGCGGTGAAAAAGAAGACAGTAGGAGAAATAATGCAAGCATAAGTGAGGAGCTGCAAATACGACGAACGCTCGCTGTTCCATTTGGGATTGTAGATGCATGGATTGTGGAACAAAAGACAATCAGCCTATTAAAATCGGACACCGTATATACGTACAATTTATTGTTCCAATTAGCCAAATGGCGAAAATACGTGTTTCGAAAATCCAATGTATACACTTATACCGAGTATCTATCAAAATCGTATCGGCGAGTTTATTTATTCAAACTCTAATCGAACGCAGCGCGATCGGCAATAGATTGTTATTAACAAGATACGGTAGCGCATTGAAATTTTTCACGTGGGGGATTAAGGTGTGTTAAGCATGGTATTAATTGCGTCTTACGAACATTCAGTATAGGTGATTGTTGCTTGGTGCCGTCTTCAGGAATACAGGTAGTGAAGTAGCAGCAACAGCAGCAGCAGCAGTAGCAGAAGCTCCGAAAGCTGCTGCAGCACGCCGCGAAGAAGAGTCAGCCGAATAATGCGAGAAGCACCACGCGCATTCATTTGGTGTGTGCGTAAGTGTGTAGTCCAGAAGATTTAGTTTTAGTTCGGTGATGGTTGGAACGTGTTGTTTTACGGTTTTAAGTACCAAAAACAAGTAGTGGCTGTTCGCTTGTTAAAATAACCGGTATCTCGTTCCTTTCCTACAAATCCGAATTGTATTATACTTAATTTAATTGCGCATGGGCATTTAGCCAAAAATGTCACAATTACATATATGATTTTAATTTGTTTACATGCCATTCATTTAGCTAACTAATGATGCGACGTCTTCGTTTTGATTATCCTTGAAGCGAATGCTGTATAACTCGGATTATTGGCTAATTCAAATTCTCAATATTTGTTCAAGGAAGGAATTGGGTTACGATCAAGGCCTTAAGCGAAATAAATTTATCGTACTTGTGGAAAATGCGATAAATTAAATTAACTTTCGATTTAGTGCAATCCGAAAGAAAGAAATCATAGAATATAAATGGTTTTCAACACATGAAAGTAGATCAAAGCAATTTTACAACAATTTTGATTGATACAATCAAACGTTGTAAAAATCGGCTGATTTATTTGCACTTAATTAAAAGCCAACTAATAAATCTAAATTGCTTACTTACGCAAGTGCATACTTGCGAGTATTACATAAGCGCAGAGTTCCAGCGAAAATAGCTATTTTATAAATTTGCAGGAAGTGCGAATATAAAATATGTGAACGCATTCGCTTATGGTAGGTGTTCTCACGTAATAAGGAAGAGTCGCAGGCAAAGAATTGGCGAACGCCCGAAGGCGCTATATTGTGAATTATCGGAATTGCAATGTAGTTCGATGAAAAAGACATTAAATATCATAAGTGGCATAACAATTACGCATTCATGTACATACACATGTCGATACAAAATTAGAATCGTTGGAACAGCTCAAAAGGAAAACTCGTAGAATACTTTCAGTATTTGGAGAGCTAATAAATTTCGCATTAAACTTCGAATCGCAAAGGATTCAATAATAAGCTATCAATTTACTGATATAAAATTACATTCGTAATTATAAACATAATTTATTATGATTCGTCATTGCTAAACTATTTATTACAACATCAAAGTTGCAATGTTAGCATAATATGTAATCGACTGAAAAATTATTTCAGATGAGATTTTAGCCAGAAATGGCCAGCAGAAAAATGCTGAAATGAAATTGCCAACGTACGAATACAAAATGTAAAAATGTTTATGTGCAATCCGATCGGAAGTTTATTACCGCTTTAGTCCTTCAGGAGCACAATTCTCATGCTTAATATGCCTGCTCATTACCTGGTAACTTCATGTGCACTTGTCCGGTGACATTGATGTTTGTTTTACTTGTTTTTTCGGTGCGCGCTGCCACCCAAAACACAACCGAACGTGTTTGCCGAATACCGAGTTGAGGTAGGTATACAGCAAGTGTAAACGCTTCGAAATTGAAATTCAGCATGAAAGCCTAGGGTCTCGAACACCTTCATTAGCTAATTTTCCTCGCAGTGATCAAATATTTGATATTCGATACCTTTACAGTCACCTTTTTTTGTACCTTCCAATTCTCTTTTTACCTTGCAGTGTTTGCCCTTCGCAGGCGGTCAGATGAAAGCGTATTTATTTAAATTCAGCTAAATTTTGAAAATTATTTTTTAGTGAATGTTGATATTAGCAAAAGTAAACTAGAAATATCGCTAAGGAAACGCATAAATATTCCCACATGTCTAAAAATAAAAATAGAAAATAAATAATTATGCAAATCAGTAATTTATTTACACGCAATAAAACTAAATATAAAGTATCAATAACAAATATAATTAGCTATAAGATTAATAAGTCATAAATAATTGCGAGATGCAAAATAATGTGATTTATTAATTTCATATCAGCAGATTAACGACGTTTATTAATTGCTTGTTGAACATTTTATTTATAACGCAAGGCTGCTTGCAGCAATGCGCTTCACTCACTCACTCACTCACTCAGTGAGTTTCGAATTTTAATTTTGCGTAATGCAGAGTAGATAAATCGAGTGGCAGATGTATGCACGTATAACTTAACATCTCAGCTTACATTTCATACGAACGGTGGCAGTCGAAAAATGCAGTATAAGAACATTAAATAATCACCATCTATTAATTGTCAGTTCGCAAACGTTTAGAGCAACGTGCGCATAAGTGACATCCATTTGTTTCGGTTAAACACCTATTTAAAGCATCAAACGAGAATTAATAAGTCGTCTGCCAGGCAGAATGTCAATCTTTCGAAGGAGCTGTAACTAAAACCAAAGGAATTTGTGGAATTGGGCGATGGAATTTGAAAAATCGTGCAACGGAGGGAGTTTGACTAGATTTAAATTTATTTCGAATGTTGAGCATGAGTGAAGAGAACGATGAAGGATATCTAAGTAGAAAATAAGAGATGATATATCAAATGACTTAAGGCATCAATTATTATTAGTAAAAGTAAAGTTTACGTATTTTGTTTGCAAATGTTTAAAAAGTTTATAATTGTGTGGGAGTAGATTACAGGTGGTAAAATGACCATTGATGGTCATCATTACGCATTCGTGACGCAATGCCGTAGTAGAAACATGCAATAACATAATGAACAATTTTGTGTACGAAAGCAGTACACACGTAGTCGTGTGCAGCATATTCAATATTCAATCAGTTTAATCCGATAACGCACAAACGCTTAGACTGAAAATCCAAAAAGCTTGTGTGTCGTCGAAACACAACAAACTTGCACGTTAAACGTGCGATTGACAATCGTTGCGAACGTCAAGCTCGCACATTCACCGCATACACGCCCGTACAGGTAAACTCTCCCATTTAGTGCTGCCGCTCCATCGATGGAATGGAAAGAACGAAACTTCCATAATCGCTGCGTATGTGCACTTGACTACTTGATTCCAACTATTTTTGCAACTCTAACTTTATTATTTTTCAATTTGAGCACGCTTCAAAACTATTTCAGCCACTTTTCAGTACGAAGGATTGTGCTGAAAAGAGGATGCTTATGGTAATGGGT
>JARJDV010008621.1:0-62752 GCA_030264675.1 Anaulacaspis nigra | reverse complement strand
CTGGCTGAAAGACCATAGGTCGATGGCCGGTCCTTACATGATATTATTAGTTTTTTTTAAATTTTTGTATTTTTTATGTAAAATGTATTTTTATGTATTTTTAAGTTTATGGAAGGACACATTTTGTAAATAAATAATAAATAATGAGTAATAGATACTACATACTTGAAACGGCCATACTTGTGAATTTAGTATTCAGTCCAGCTCGGCACCAAATATAATCTCAGAATCTCCAAACTTTTCCAATAATCTCAAGCATTTCCAACCTTTGTTAAATAAAATATTATTTTATGCAGCAACATCTTGTCCATAAATCATCAATTCACTTCAAAAGAAATTCAATCAAATACCTTACGGATTTTCAGATAATTCTTCATGTCAATTATCCTTCTATACAAGTCTATAAATAATCAAATGTTTTCTTAGAATTTGGCTCTACTTTTCACCTATTAGCTAACTTTATTGACGCATGGATATCAAAGTGAAAAATCGACTTAAACTTAGTCTGCGTATTATGGTGTAACTTTAAGCCATCGCTCACTCAATAAACCGTCTCGAAATGCATCTTATAAATAATCGGAATACTCTGTACTAATTTACCTATATTCTCTGTTTAGTCCTTAATATTGCTAGTATGAGTTAGGTTAACAACGCTCGAGAAATATAATCTGATAATTAAAATAGTTATGTCTAAAAATTAATCTTAAATTTGATTCAGGAAATATGGTAAATAAAACTTTTGCTAGGTATTCATTTAATCAAAAAAGATGTACAAGTCTGTTACGCAAATATACAACTAAACTTTTACTTACTTAGAATTAATGTAATTTCTATTAATTTGTGAATTGAAAACCTATACCATTAAATATTTACTGTATTAATGATATTAGCACTTTGCCTGTCGGCCTTCTTTGACCACGACATTGAACCAATGAAGGAGTTGTTTGTTTATTGAATGTAAATCTAAATAAACATTTAAACATTTACAAATAAAATAATATTATATACAACTACATATTATTCACAAATCATCAATTCGTTTCGAAATTCAATCAAATACCTTATGCATTTTCAGATGGTCAAATAATTACTTATGTCAATTATTAATCTGTACAAGTCTATAAATAATTAAGTGTTTTCTTAAATGTTTTACCCTAGTTTTTACCTATTAGCTAACTTCATCGAGGTGTAAATATCAAAGTGGTTATTGTATAAATGCTTTCTTCTTCAATTAATTCGGATATCTTATCATAACAATCGACATGCGTTCTTCAAGACGTTTCGCTTCTTTTTGTTCTTGTTTGGTCGTAGGATTATCGTGCCATTATGATTATTCTTATGATTGTGATTAAGACTAGGATTAAAGGCACCTGTGAATGAAAAAACGAATTTAATTTAAGCTTTCAAATCTTATAGTAAACTTACTTATTGTAATGGGATGATGACTATGACTGATTGAGTAATAATCATCTCTTGGTTCACGCATTTCTTGCAGACATCTGATAGCTAAATGGCGAAAAACAGCTGCTACATTCACGTCTTCTTTTACTGATGTTCTTAAAAGTCGACATCCCAATGCTCTTGCTAATAAGTCAGCTTCTTCTCTGCGAAAATAATGATATTTATTTTAAGCAAAAGTAGGTGACATAAATCAATTTCTTCAAGGTAGCAAGCAAACTGTGCTTTAATTGTTAGTACGCAGAGAAGACACACACAACCTTGGTGTGAAACCATCCAAAATTAAGCTGTGGTTATTTTTACATAAGACTCGCTGTCATTATTTTGGTTTAATATGTCCAGAAATACACATTATGCACACCACCGCACTACATACCCGACGCATATGTGCGTTTAATGTTCATTTGCGGTTCAATAAACTGACAAGCGCAACGCAAAATTCCTGTAATAAGTAATTACAGCAAATATACTTACGGATTAACGACGCTCTGATCCAATAGATCGATTTTGTTTTGAACTATCACAGTCGGAATTTCGCCACATTCATTCTCAACCTGAAAGAGTCGAAATATTATGTTAATTTATGCATTGAACTCTTCGTTTGAAGGAAATTGTAAATGCATGATCATCAGTGATGACCATCGCGTTGTTCAGCATGGGCAGTAGCCAGTGACGGTCATGCACTTACGTTTCTTGCGTAGTAGTTTTTAGTGAATTTCATTGAAATTTCATTGCGTTCACGACGTTTAGAATGGTCTTTGACCAGAACCGTGTGCGCAATTGATGCGTATGAGCTTAAAATAACCGCGAAGCAAGAAATGTGAACATGAACGGCCAAATTACTTTGAGTTTCCACGAGTGTGCAGCCTCGAAGGAATCTCGATCGATGGTTGAAAACGCCAAAACGCATGCTTGCGCTCCTCGATAGTAGGCTTTCGTGATGGCATCAAATTCTTCTTGACCAGCTGTATCCCACAGCATCAGACGTACTTCCTCTCCATCGACTCTGCAATAACCATAAGAATTTCCTACTTAGAATTAATTACGAAGCTCATAAGTATTAATCACTTGTACAACAATACTCTATAAAAATTAACGACAAATAATTAGTATGCTTATAATGAATGTAATTTTGGATTGATGTAGGCAATAGAAAAGTAGTAAAGTGTAAACCTTATGGTCGTATTACGTGTTATCATTTTCAGTGAATTAACACGCAAGTGCGGCAGCATTTTTGCCGCTAGTTCTCAAGGGAAATTGCAGAAAATACAATTGCGTGTGCTGTATTTGTAGTGCAACAACGGTAAACCAACCTGATTGCTTCACTCACTGAGAAAATTGTCTGCAAGCGAATATAAACAGAGAAGATAATGTCGACCCAAGAGTTTCTATAAAATTTGCATGCGCATACTGCGGGCTCCTCTTATTATGCGACTCTCATGTGCATTTGCGCTTCCCTTCGGCGTTTAATTAACGCATTGTTGGCGCACAAATGAATCGAGTTTTACGTGTTTGATTGGCGTACTTTGATAACGCTAATTGCACGTGCTTCCCTTGTTTTCACCTTTCTAAATGCGAATTCTGCGTGATGTGGACGTAATAATGTTATAATTAGATTATTCACTTACTTTTTATGCACATAACATAATCATTGATGTGATAAATATTTAATTACCGCAGTACAAGACAACACTTTTTACCTAGAAAAATGCGTTTAAATTATGGTAGTGTGATGGGTGTTTGATTTAAAAATTAAACTTCGTCGACACAATAAATTGTTGTCTTAAGATATATTTTTCTAAAAATTGTGTTAAAAGTTGTAATGAGCTTTATTGTTAAATGCGTCATTTGATCCTGGAAATAAGGTATTTAATTATATATTTATTGCAATTTTACTGGACAAAATGAAATGAAAACTAACTAAATTTTATCAGACCGAAAACATGACTCAATATGAGCTAAGAGCTTAGCAACAAATTAACGTTTGTTTTAATTATTTTGGATCATACTCAAAAGAATACTCAAAATAATTTTTGGATCATACTCAAAAGAAAACTTTACCCCAAAGTCAAAATTATTTTTTTACGTTTTGAATGAACCAATAAGAAAACGATTTTTACGTACAACAAGAAAATCTTACTTAGAATGAGATGATACAAGAATGATCATTTACCTGATATAATTTAATAAAGAAATTAATTGTAAAATTTAGAAGTAATTTAATTATGTTATGGCGTGAAAAAAATAGTTAGATACATTGGAATTCTTCTTATTATGTAAATCATTGAATAATTCACATGTTGAAGGAATGTGATAAATGTTTGATAATTTTTTATAATATGTACATATTCAGCAAATATTTTAGTCAGTTTGAATTTTAAAGAAGCAGATGATGTACTAGATTTCGAGTTATTACAGCTGGTTTCTAAAATAGGACGATTTTGCTGCTGTGCATAAATGCAATTGAAAACCTCAAATTCACACCTTAATCCTTGGTTTGGCCATTCAATGGCTAGAAGAAGTCTTAGCAAAATATCATTAAAAATTGAGTAATACGAATACAATTACAATACTTTTGGAGATTGATGTAATACTTTAAAACTTTTCTTCATTATTGGACACAGATAAATTAGCGAAAATCCACGATCAGTTAGTTATAATGTTAAAATGAATAATCCTGTGTTTCGTCAAATTTTAGTACACTTATTCACAATTTAGTTTCTCATAACAAGGAGTAATTCAAAAATAATTTAATAGCAAAATCTCCATAAAAAACGTTTTTTTGCGAATTTGTATTGTGTAAATTTATGATGAATTGTATGTAATGTAATTTCTATAAATTGGCTGCGATTTTTATTTAATTTCAAGCTCTCCTAAGTTGTTTCTAATTACTCGAAACCGTTACCAAAGCAAGTGCACAGTGCGCAGTGCTTAATTGTCTATTTACCATTGTTCTTCATTTTTATTATGACCATTTGCATTCTGCATTTGATGTTTAAACTATTTTCTTTTTCGCTTTCATTGTTTTAAGGACGCACGTAATGGAATTTATTATAATATTTAACACGCAGATGGTGAATTAAATACATACAAAAGAAAAGACGCTGTGATTCGTTTAAGCAACTTACTCGATTTGTCGTTCGAGAAAATCCACGCCGATCGTTTTCTTATAATCTTTGGTGAAAGTCCCGCGGCAATACCGCTGGATCATGCTGGATTTACCAACGCCTCCATTTCCTACGATAACCACCTGTAAAAAACGCACAAAGACCATTAAAACATTTAATACATTTACGCAGGAAAATTGTAGCAATAGCATTCAACAATGCGAAACGTGAGTGCCGTGAAATAGAGTTGTTTCTTCTCCATAGCCGAAAAACTCCGGCTTGCTTAATGACAAAGATAATTGTGAACTTTAATTATGCGAGCGCCAAGCGTAGTGGAACATGAGGCATAATGGAATATGCACGTAGAGTTAGATTTGAAAGGGAAGCGAGATATCAAAAAATCCATGGCACATTCAAAATTCCTTGTTAATACGTACTTGTTTAATACGATAATACTTCGTAATGAATAATGATTTTCGATACATGCGCTACACCAGTAGGTGATTAAAGATAATTACTATCTGCTAGGAAGCATCGCGAAGACATGGCGAGTGTTTGTAGCAGATGTTTGAAGACACTGGAGGAATGTTCCTCTTTCGTGTTAGGTAATGTAAGAAGTCGGAATTAGCTAGCATATTTGTTACAATCTAATCATTCCGTGCATATGTGAATAGTGAATTATTTTCTCTTGCATACGGCTAATTTCACTTTTTAGTCGTTAAATCGATAACGACTTAAGCTGATTTTACCTTGAGGGCCACCTCGAGGTCCTCTTCCCGCATGATTTCAGGCCCAACGCCCGTAAAGACCCTTCAACGAAGGGCTCATCGGCTTTGTCGAGTCGCTGAGATAAGGCGCATTGCTCTGCAACAATAAACAACAACTTTTTAAAACTATCACAAGTTGATAGATGAAATATGTGAAAATATCAAGAAAAGCAGTAAAATGTAAGCTTTGAAGTAGCTGTAAATATTAGTAATGGATGAGTTTAAAAGTATTTTGAACAAATTTCAATTTTAGTGTCTCTGCACTCTGAGTGAACGTGTCTCGTATTTTATTTTTAAGCGTGCAGTGTTGGTAATTTAAGTGCAATGTGTGTGTTCGTTCAAGTGACAAATGTTATTCGACGATGGCAGGTTGGACGTACGAGTTGAGGGATTATCAACGAATTTGGCTCGCGACTATAAACGACAGACAGTGCAGTTGTTTGTTCTTCTTGCAAACATGAGGATTTTCAGATTCAGGTTCAGGTTCGATATAATTAAAGTGCGGCCAACGAACGAACGTCCGAGATTCCGTTAACAGAAATTCCAATCATTAAAACTTCATCTTATTGCGATTCGCTGAATCGCAAACAAAACGTGCATTTAAGTGAAAACTGAACAAAACGCTATTATATTTTAAGAGATTATTTAAGATTTAATTAAGTCTATTCCAATTGCAAGCGTTTGGAACATCTGGAGAGTTTGTCCAAGCAATTGCAAATAAATTCAATCATTTCACAAATTTGCTTTTAACGTGAACGTGATTGGAAATACAGATAGAGAACGAGCGCGAGTTGTACGTGATCAACATGCGCATTATCGTAAAGCAAAGCGCAGTTTTATGTTAATATTTCTTTCCATTAAGTTAATTACTTAAACGAGCATTTCATTTAGACTATAAACTGTTCGATAGATTGCCAAGTGCAAGAAAATATGTTGGATAATCATTAATATTTAAAGGCCGAGAAAATACGAATTTACATAAATATGCAGACCGGAACGAAGGTATGTAAATTGTTCAGTTCAGAAAGCGGGAAATGTTATTGTTCCAATGCTTGTACCATAATTATTATGCTGCTAAACCATGAGTAAACTTCACTTATAAATTGGGATAATTTTGATATATTCTTGCTCTGAATTATAGTACATACTTAAGTAGGAAGATTTTCCTGGTAGTTTTAAATAAAATAAGTTTCATAGAGGATAAATATTCAAATTGATTCAGTCGTGTCCGTTACGTGAGCTTCGAAGAGATATAAATTGTGGCGAATCGATGCACTTAGTGCGCGTGCGACTTCTGAAGAAATGCGCTCGAATTCGATTAAACCGAGAGGAGAAGGCGAGTTCGAACGGCATTCAGATTGTTGTTACCTTGACGTGGAAGTCGATGGGGAACGTTTTATTGTGATATTTGCATTTTAATATCATAATTTAATAAAACTGTACTTTTGGTGTCTGAATTCCGCTCCAGCGTTTATTTTAAAGAATGATAACACGTGTAACTGTTCATTTTCCTCGCAATTCTGATGTCATGAGAAAATTTCATCTTGCCAAGCAAATATAGAAAATTTTCACTTTTAACTTGCATATCTAAGCAGATTATAATAATTAATTTTCTATATTAAGTATGTACAATTAATTAATATTAAATATTTATCTGCTAAATGTTAAATTCCTCCTGCTTAAATGAGTGTTGAATTATAATCGTTTCAAAACAATATACGATCAGGATAAGATTAATTCGAATCGTTGAATAAATCGCACGTTGCACGTTCGAAACTTGTTTTATGTCTCATAATTATACATACAACTAATCTTCACTTCCTACGCATGTTTCGAACGTACAGATAAAGCGTGTCCACCAAAGAAGTTAAACAAGAACGTGTTGCGGTTGGGCTTTAAACCACAGCTTGGCCAATTCAATGAACAACTGAAAGCTGCGCAATTCAATTTGGAATTTGTTAGCACCTACAAATACGATAAATAACATTTGAGTCCGTCGAGTACTTTTACGTGTTCGTAATTTTCATTCATATAATTATCGAACACATGCCTACTTATTCAAGACCAAGAAAAGTGGGCCATACTAATGCTTAAATTTTCAACCGCTCTGCGTTCAGAGTGAAGATATAAATCTCAATCGTAATTGATAAACAAGTAATAACCGTCTTCACTATTGTGCACTAAATTAAGTCTCTACGCGTGTAGAAGCAAATTCAGGAAATACATTTCTAGTGATTATCAAGCCAAGAAAATGCTTGTTTCTTTAATGAATGAACAAATGGCGTGAGTCAAACGTTTGATTTGTGAAAACTAAACATAAATATTTTTTAATTTGCGGAAATGTGTTTAGCACGTCGTGGAAGTAGAAATAGAAATTGACTTTCTACGTTTTCACAGTTTCCCTATTGATTAATATTTAATTTCATTTACGTTTCAAGTGATATCTATTACTAAAACAATGGAATTTTAATTTTTATGCAAAGCAGGGAATGCGATAATTGCAGTCAGTGCTTAATAGAAAATACTTTTTCTTTTTCAACTTTCATTCATATCCAATTATCTTTCCTTTATAATACTTTAATTAAATAATTAGTTGTTTATTTTCACTTTGAATAATTAATATGTTAATTTAAGAAATATTATAACCAAACAAATAATGAAAGTTATTATCGTGTTTTAAGACGTGATTTTTCTAAATGAGCTTAAATTTTGAACCAACTTTAAGGAATCAATAAATCATTTAATATTTATCTAGATTATTTGTTTAAAACTGAATATTTGTCTCAAAAATATTATGATTTTGATATGCATTTAGAAGTATGTCTTTATCGCTGAAAGTTTATATACATTTGTGATATTAGATAAATCAATTGTTGTAAGTACGATTTAATGAGTACATTGACCAATAATTTGCAAATAGCTTTGACATAAAATGCAATTTTAAATCTTGTAGTAACTTCACATATTTCACTTTGCGCATAAATATGTTTTCGAATGTGCTAGAAACAGTGAAATATGCTCGTAAATTTCATGCTGCGTTTAGAAAATAAATGGAGAATGACCTCTCTTAACATAATTTATATTTGATCGTGTAAAATACTTGGAGAATCCAATGCGTCGAACAAATCTTCCAGCAATTATTTACGTTTTTCAGGTCACAATACGAATTTTTATTCGTATGCAAATCGAAATCTAAGAAATTCGATTACAAAACAACGTTACACAAATAGAATTAACATCATGCACGTTGCATGAATTCGTGAGTGGATTTCAACCGGAAATCAACTCCCACGTTAATGGCCGCCTATTTCTTCAGATTACGACAACGAATTATGTGTGCTGCACTACTGACACAAGATTCTCGACGCGTGTTCGACGCGATAAGGCAAGAGATGATAAATAATAAAATGGAACAATTGCGTTGAAATAGTCGCATTGCACGCAATAAGATTGACACTGCGTAATTGTTCCTAAGTAGTGGCGCAGATCCGGTCGCTTTTTCCAGAAGATGTAAATACATGCAACTAGCACGCAACGATTGATTTCATTCATTTTATGCAGATCGTAATTTATTACAGTTGTACGAGAAATCATTTGATCACTTGCCTACCTATCTGCCTGTACTCTCGTCAAATGCACTTCATGTAAACTTGGATCATAACTGAATATAATTTCATCTTTGCTTGGCTACTCATCACTATGTAATTATTGCTTCCGCATAGTTTTATATGTCTGAAACAGTTGCAGCCTGCAACGAGTAATTTTAAATTATTCACGCAAAAGTGGAAGAAATTTCTTACTTACGTCAGGTAATTATTTGAAAACTAATTAGTTACTTTAAGTAAAAGTTTAATTTCAAACGCTGTTTAAAGGTTATCTTACCTAACATAAGAAGAAGATTCATTTTAAACGAAAATTTCAAAAATAATATTAAAATTCGAATAACTCCAGAAGTAAACTTTCTAGAAAGAAGATTAATATCTTATATTAATCAATAGAGACTCCTAAATTGAACTTTCATCAGAATCAAAGAAATAATTTATTAGTTTAGTTAAAATCATGATTAAAAACACGATAATTTTTTATCAAACTTCATTAAAAGTTGTCTATAAATAACATGTTGTTATAGTTATATAAATTACAGTTGATTAATTAAAATAATTAAAATTTACCACTGAATTATATAGCCTAGGTGAATAATTTATTTAAAATGTTTAAACAAGCGAAAAAACTCTATGGAATAGCAATAAATTTTAATGGTGTTACGGTTAAAATAACTTTTGTCGTTCGCTTGAATAGCATTATTGTTTCTAGCTCTAATGTATTATTGCAGTAGCCTGCAGGATTTTCAACACGAGTGTTAATTGTGCGAACGAACAACATCGAAAGAAACACGAGTTGAACGCTCATTTCGAATTATTACCATGCGATAAGCATGAGAAATTCAAGGCGTAAAAACCAAGTCTTGTTCGAAGGAAACAATAATTATATGTACGTACTTTTTCCAAATTATAAATACATACTGTGTAATTTTTTAATTATTACGTAGAGAGTATTGCGCTTGCAGCCACGATGAGTGCAAGGTCTATAAATAACAAATTTTACTGGACTAGACAGTCCAAGCGTAAACAGACCGAGATGAAATCACTTTTTGTATAAATATCCGTTGTTTATCAATCACTTGTAGAAGACGTAAAACTCTAAATCCAAAAATAAATCGAGAACGAATCTACGCATCCTTCGAATGCATTTGCATGAAATAAGGACGTATAATTAAAAAGCTATAAAAATTATAAAGCATTCGAATCCGATGAAGAAATATAAATGAAAAGACAATAACATTTTATGTATTTCCAAGCAGGAATTTAATGTTTATGCAAATGATTAGCATGTATTTAGCATCTCTTGCTTAATTTATTTGTTAGTTTTTGCCAAACTGATTAGTATAATTACAGTCGACTAACTGTATATAATAGTGAATATTTTCTGGCGTTTTTCTCCATCTTTCCATTAATTTTCCGCGAGGTTTTCACCGCGGCTTTTCTCACACGGTGAGCGGAATTGGCAAAAATCTGGAGAAGAAAGATAAAAAGGCGAAAAAGGAATGAAATGTGTGCGCGTTTTGCAAGAAGTGAACGAATGAGTAATAAGAAGAGCAAATACAACACGGGTCAGTAACCGTTTTGCACAAGGTCGCTGAAACGTCGATGAGCGCGAAACGTAAAGTGCTGCTATTCTTTTATCCAATGATTGAAAATACAGGAATTGTATGTACGTACATTCAGGTTTTTTCTACTTGTTATGTCACTTGAGTGCGTTTCAATTTTCTTCCTGGACGTTTCCAGGAATTTCATAGCCGCGTTGAATAACATCATAACTTCGATCATCATGAATCGAACTTTTGAAGTTACTTTTATTTAGAATTATACGATCACGTAATATAAATAAATTTACCTACTATTTCTTAGAATATATTCAACTATAATTTTAATAAAAATTACACCATAAGATTTCTTCTGATTTTACTAAGAATTCTCTAGTAGAAAATGAAATTAGAGCTATTTTGAGATAAGCGCAATTATTGATAAATACGAAAACATTCTGTATATAGTTTATAAATAAAATACATTGACATTTGCCATATTTGCGTTGAATGCAGCGAGTTGCATTATTTATGAAAGCAGTCAGTTAAAATTGCAACAATTTATCACATGGTCGGCGTATGCGCATGAAAAAAATCAGCTTTGTTGTCAAATAAATGCTAATTTCTGAGCGCAGTAATTTGCAATCGTAAAACGTGCCCAGCTGCTAGACTAATGAGCATTTACGAGTGTGAATCGTAGGAAAGTATTAATTTATGCATCGAAATTTGAAGAAGTTTCCCGCATCAAGATGCAATTATTTGTGGGAATAAATTTAACTGATTTGAACGATTTGTTGAACGATGACGGAAGCGATTAATCAAATGGAGGAATATCAAATAGCTGCTGTCCCTAGCTTACTAATGCGGCTTAATAAACTAACGTTACACTGAATCTTTAAATTGATCAGACTCTCTTAAACATAATCTTTAATTACATCTGAATTTTTTGCATCTACTTCTTGGATTATTCAAATGAAATTAGGTTAAAATATTGATGAAAAGATCTTAGATATCTTACATAATAAAATTGATTTTATGAATTAAAAATGTGACCTAAAAGTTTTTTATCAAATAAATATTTAAATCAGACATATGTTTAATGACTTTATTAAGAAGAATTTTAGCTTCTGCGAAGCGATAAATAACTACTTAAGTAATATACTTATGTGAATCCGTTAAATGCTTGCACCATAGATTTTTGTGTAGCAATTAATTAAATGAAAATATAGGTTAATTGGAACATACGTTTGCTAATATATAATGAAATTAAGCTGACTCATTGCATGTGGTCATTAATTAGTCATCGACTATTAAGTAAAAAACAAATGGTTCCAATGCTCCGCAGACACGAGTAATGCACAACAAAGAAATGTGTACAAAACATGAACAAAGTATCGAATAAGTCTTTGCATGTATCACGATATATCTTAAAGGAAATGTGAAAATACTGTCAAGGTAAATATTCATCTAACAGTACATGACTTCTTCGTATTCATGTTACTTTTTTCCTGGCTTCAAATATAACCAATATGTATTGGCTTCCGTCGGTAATGCAAATAACTATTTAATGTATGCATGAATACGGTATCAATTAATTGACTTGATTTTAATTTACGATTCGATTTATTTTAGCAAGCATAGCTTATAAATTGCTCTTGATAGATGTTGAAGGATATCAACTTTTATCCTTTAACTTGATTTAAGTCTTTGTTTGTTCGTATTTCGCAGATAGGATTAAAATTAAAAGTTATTAAGAGTTTACAAGAAAATATCGTATTTCTTGGATCTAAAGAGACACCTAACGATAAGACGCATTTCAATTTATAAAAAGATTTTAAAAAATGTATTTTAAAGTAATTTTTCTTTTATAATTTTTATTTGTTGTTAACATAGGTGATATTTGCAATATTGAGTTCTAAGCAAGAAATATAGGTAAATTAGTTATTCCCAGAGTATTCCAACTACTTATAAGATGCATTTAGACAAGATTTATTCAGTACACGATGTCTTAAAGTTTAATTTAATTTTTTTAGAAATCTGTATTTTAAAATAATTCTCTGATTATAATTTTCATTTGTTGTTAACATAGCTCAATACTGGCAATATTGTGTTTTAATCAAAGAATATAGATAAATTAGTTATTTTCAGAGTATTCCGACTACTTATAAGATGCATTTAGACAAAATTTATTCAGTTCAAGATGTCTTAAAGTCTAATTTAATTTCTTTATGTGTAATTTAAAGTAATTCTCAGATTATGATTTTTGTTTATTGTTAACATAGCTCAAACTAGCAATATTGAGTCTAATATTGCTAAGCAAAGAATATAGGTAAATTACTGATTCCCAGAGTATTCTGACTACTTATAAGATGGATTTAGAGTCGATTCATTCAATAGATGATGTCTTATAGTTTAAATTTTGAGTTTGACGCACGCTAAAATTTAGTCCATTTTCTAGGTAAAAAGTAATTTGTTTATTTAATTTATTTAAAAGCCATTTGATAAATTAGTAATACCATTTAGGGGTATGTTCGTTTTTATTCTCAGTTCAAGTTTAGAAAATTCAATTTAATTTAAAAGAAAGTAAAGAAATCTCTAACTTGAAATGAAATTCAACAGATGTGGTGCCTTATAATATAATACATACCTATAAGGAACGCGTGTTTAAACGAATAAAGCAAATTTGGAACGATAAACATTTTCTACATTTCTTAAACGCCTATGTAAATTTTCATACGAATAAATCCATACCGTATAAGCAGTATATATAAATATTTATTTTACTACTCAAGGCGATATTTGGAGTCGTTTATATTCAATAATTAACACGCAAAGTTTAAAATGTAAAATTTTCCTAAACGAGGTAGAAATTATCATTTAAAATAATGAGGAAATGTCTTAATATAATTTGGCATTTAAGGATCCGTTTTGTTAATAAACAAAACAGACAGTTAAAATTTCTAATGCCTCTATGAATCAATCTCACGACGAATATTTAAACAAGATTTTCCATAACATTTTCATGCATAATTTTCATAAATCAGTCGGAAATGTTTATACGTGTGTGTTTAAAAAGACGTAACGGATACGGTGTGAGATTAGAATTTCATAATTTTCACTGACACTTTAAATATAAATTTAATCGAATGCGCTCGTGCATACCGCCACTTGAAATGTTACGACTTTATAACGTCCAACGTATGCCAAAAAGCATGAAATGCAAATTTATCCAAGTACATACAACATTTTGACCGATTCTCTTGCAATACGCACTTATTCTTCGCAATCCTTTCATTGCCCGGCAAGTAATAAATACTTGAGATAACATCGTATGAAGTAATTGCATCGATGACTAACATTAAATAACTTATAACTGTTCAACTATTGCAAGTATTGCAACGCTGCACAAGATTGAATTTTCATAAAAACTGCCTTAAATAGCTGAATAATTCTTAAGCCTCTTTTTATCTGCGTTTTACATCAAGCACAAGTATTTCTACAATGAATATGATGATATAATATGAAGATGACTTTCAAGCGTTCTCGCAATTGAATTTTACTGTTCGGAAGATGTGAAAGTAAGTGTTCAATTGAATAGCTTAGCTTCACAATTATTATGCATACGGAATTGCACACGGTCGATTGCAAAATATGAATTGAATTGACTTTTTATATGTTAACAATTCAAATCTCAAATGACAATGATTTATTCACATATATTATAATTGTTAATTTTAGTTGTTATAATAATATGTAAATTCTATTCTCAAAATATAGACAATGATTAGTCTTAAAAGTCATGCAATTATTTCATAAATTATTTAATAAACATACAAGAAAGAAATCATTTCAATTGGTTGTTTAGCAAATTTATTCAGCACATTAAACTGAAGAATTATAATTTTCTATTTCAAATTTTAATTATCCAATAATTTACGAACCCTGCAACCTATATACATCAAAGTGGAAGCAACTGTAGAGCAACAAATTATAATTTGTAACTCATAACGAAATTACGAGAAGCTATAAAGCACGTAGAACTTGCACTTGCTCAAAAAGTGAATGTTTGGGCGGGATAGCAAGTCATTGCAGTAAATTCTAATAACGCATTTAATTAATCAGCGTCCAAAACACCTGTCGTTTCGTTCAGGCAGCTTTATTAAAAGCGCCGTCATCACGAACTAAAGCTAAACGAAGTGCCAAACTGTACGAACTATGAATAAATGTGAAATATATAAAAAGCGTATAGACGTGTGCGTGTGCTCCTTAAATTCCAAACGTGTTTCATTGAAAGCGTTTTGCTGATTAAGTGAGATCATCAAAAGTCCTCGCAAACAAATCATAAATTTCAAACGCCTCGCAGTACTCGTATTATTATCGAATGTTTAACAAAGTCAACAGCAACATTTGCTATGAGGTGTGAAGACAATAATGGCACAATGACAAGAATAACAAAACAAAAAACGTGTATGCGTATTCGTCAGTCGAGTGCCAATGTCGCAATATTTACCTAGATGCACGCGCATGCATTTCGAATTCAAGTTCGACAATGTCCTTCAGGATTTTTCAAGTGCGCACTTGACATACTCCTTCCTTCCTCTGCTTGGCGTAAAATTTCTACACAAATATTTCAATAGCCGACTGGGAAGATTGCCGGTAATTGCATCGTTGTGGATTCAATCGAACATTACAAAACAATAATTAAGCGACAGATGTTCGTTGAAGCTCAAGAATTTGATACATGCAAAGCCTGACTGAGTCTTCATTCGCACATAAAAACGCGAGAATTTTACTCGAAAGATTAAAACGTTCAGCAGCAAGTGCAAGGAGAACGAACGATGAAGCGAGTTGGTGCATCGACAGGTTTCAAGTTTGTTGCAGCTCTTTGCCGTTTTGTTGTCTACCTGATGCACCTGTCATCTGAACCCTCATTCGAAAAAATGTTGAATTTAACCAATAAAAAATGGCGTTATTGTTGTAATATTAATAAAGCACCAATCATGAAGTGGATATTCTGTTGTTGGTGCGTTATCGCGATTTGGCCGTTCGTCGAAGCGTAATTCCTCGTTCATTAAACGCACACCTCAAGGGTCCGCATGGGAATTTTTATTAAGACGAACAAATAAGCGTATTCTTCGTACAATTTCAATTCTAAATGGGCATTAATCACACACGCACACTCGACGCGAGCTAAATGAGCAGCGGAATTATTTATAAAGTTGTTTTACCTGCGAGAACTGATTGCTTATTGATGAGTATCCAATAAAAGCGTGCGTTAATCCAAGCGCGAACAAGACAAACAAACGCAAAGTTAAATAAACATGAGCCACAACAACAATGTTTCTCGTTGGCGAAATGTCGTTTTGTATTACGCACAATATAAATTTCTTTCTTGTCGCGTTTCCTTCAAGTGCTAATCAACTTCTTGTTGCAACCGGACGCACGTCACGCCAAGTGTATTATTTATTGTACCATAATTCAGACACTGCAAGACAATACGCGAATACGAAATGGTTCGAATGTAGCGAGTGTGTTTAAGTTGCGCGCGGTTCTTCGCGGTTGGCGTCTCGACCGACACTGACCGCGTGCCGCTCGCGTTCTCCTTGGATACCTGAGCGAGCAACACACCTCACCAAAGAAGAACAAGAAGAAGAAGAAGAAGAAGAACGTAAAGGAACCATCCATTGGGGACAAACCCGCACATACGGCGAGTATTACACCAACAACAGTTGTTCTTCGGCGTTACGAATAACATTTCTTCGTCTTTCGTTTCTTGTTCCTTCGTGTTCTTCTTGTTCTTGTTCATTTTTAACTAACAGCTTTAGTGCACACCCTGTTTAAGTTCCTATAACAAGAAGAGCAAACGTTGCCTTTTGACGGTGTCACGGAATACGGACAAATATGGACGAATGCGATGTAGAAGGAGAAAGACGTACAAGAAAAACAAGTTGAATTGAAAGAACACGAAGGAAAAATAATCAATTTCGAGATAGAGATGAAGAAGTAACATGTGCGGTGTAGCACACCTGCTCGTGTGCTCTTTTTCCGTTCAATTGTCATCGGGCAAAGCGATAATTAATATTTGAACATGACACGAATAACATCAAATGATGCCATTGTGTCGTTAGCCAGAGATCGGGTAATAAAAATTGATTTTCTCATCGGGAATCAATAGAAACTGCCGTTAAGAGCGAACAGAGAGACGAGAAGTCGTTGTGTTTTGGAAATTAAAAGTGAAAATAGCTCTTGTTTACATTTGGGTCACGCTAAATATAATTTAATGCAACAAAGTCTTGTTAGTGATTATTCTCTGTCAAACTTCCTGGTTTATTCTTTGCCAAATGTCTCAGCGGGTTATTCAGTTCAATTTGTAGTGTAAATATTGGATGTCTATTATTTGTTTCACATATAACTATTTTAAACTTCAATTTATAATTTGTCTATTTAGTAGTCTGTAACTTAAAGATATATTGCGCTTAAGGGTAGAAACTTCATTAAGAAATCGATGAGGCATTTACGTTTCAAATGCTAGTAAAGAAACATTGATTTTTGGGGGTAATTACGAGTAATCTATCAAATGGAACTTAGTGATTTATTAATACCTAATCAAAAATTTAGTAATTTGTCTATTGGTGAAAGAATTATTAGAGTAAAACATTTATGGCGATGTATTTGTTTCAAATAACGTGGATATTTGATATAAATCAAAATTTTCTTTCGTCATCTTATAACTTATGCACCTAACATATATTTACTTTAATTTTTTATGATATATTAACGAATAAATTTAGTATCTTTTATTGAAAAATTTATCTTGATAGGTTGGGTAGTTTTCCAGGAATTAATTTCAAAGTAAGCAAAAGTTTCAAACCGGTGAAAAAGATATTGGTGTAATACATGCAGCGCGCCCTGGCATCTCTTCCAAGTAATATAAGCTTTTTCGAAACGCGAAGTCATCGTCATTCAATTTCCAAGTAATCCTGGAAGTGGCTTATAAGAGCTAAGACGCCGCGCCGTAGACATAATACGCGTATTAGTCCTGCGCATTTAAAATTGCTTAACTTTGTACGCTTATATCTTTCGATATATAACACATATTAATTTAATAATCTCAGAGGATATAAATAATTTAATGCACTTTCTAACAGTGCAAGAATTATTGGAATAGCTCTGATAGTTTTTATGAAATTAAAGTAAATATTAAGACGAAATATTTATCTTCTCATAACTCATTAGTGGATCACTTATTGAACTTCAATTAAACTTTCAGGTTTACTTACATAATTTCCACGCCTAAACATGATATCAGAGACATAAAGAGGTCTCCGTCCACGTCTTCGAGTCTTCTTTTCGAATAATCTCTGATGCGCTCCAATGCAAGGATAATCTTCATATCTTTCGCGTTTTTTCTTATCTAACTTTAACGCGGCGAAAATATGTTTTGGTTTGTACACCCCAACACCATTTTCATCGCACAAATAATACGCCACCCTGCCAGCCATCACATCACGCGTTGCTTCATGCGGAATCACGATTTTATTGCCCAAATTACATATTAGCATCGGCAGATGTTGATCTAACTCAATTTCCGGCTCGGGCTCGACTTCCTCTTCCTCTTCAGGCTCAGGTGTCGGGGGTGTACGAATTGGTTCCGGACTGGGTGGCGATGGTGTGCGTATTGGTATAGGGGCTTGTTTCATTGGCCCACCATGCATGTACACCGGTCTATGTAACGTTCCGTGCATTTTAATCAATATCGAATATTAAATTACGAAATTCACACGTGAAACACACGCGACGATTGACAACCTCGTTAATAATCACACAAGTGGATAATTCTTACTAAGAGTTTTGCCCTTCAGGACTCAATTGTCTGTGAGTTTGTTTAATTTTATCAGTGAGTGTTTTAATTACTGTTGCTAATTAAGTCAGTGCTTTGTTGTTAACAATGTGTGTTGAGTCAAGAGCAGTCACACGCGGTATTAAACATGCTTGAGACATTTTGGCAAAGTACGCTAGTTGTTGTTGTGTAATAGGACTTATCATTGGATATCAATCAATTGATGCAATTTCTCTGGCTGCCAACTATGTCCTCCTTGATTATTTATATATGCTTCCTGATTTAGTCGTCATTCGTGGCGGTTTTCGAGAAGGTTTTTGACGACATGTTTTGAACACTTGACAACTGTTTTTTCCTGTTTGTCGACTTATTAAAATGTTATTTCGTTATTTAATGAAGCACGTGTTAAATATTCTTTTACATTTTTAACGTAATTATCCAAAGATAATATTTACATTCTTTAAATACTTAAATGTCTGCGTTCACTCAATTTTGGAGACTTGACAATTGTATTTTTATTTTCTCTAACAGATGCATACAAATTTGCAGTTTTAATCATCTACAGAAATATAAATTAAGTAAGAGAGTCTATTCAAAAGCTTTTTTCTGCTTGGAAAATTGATCATTGATCAGTGATTTCAGCGAATACCATATTAAGAAATGTTTAGTGTGAATTTAACTCAAATAACAAGATTATCACCTGAAAAACAAACGCTCACTGCACACGTTACCAAAACAATAATAAATATTTGTTTCGCGCACTTAGTACATCATGTATTTTTAAAATGTGACTTTTTGAGTAAAGTTCACCTTCTTGAAACTGAAATTTATATCCCGTTTGGCAAATAGAATGCAATCATTTAAGGATCGGAAATTTACGGCACGTTCTGAATGTATTTAAAAAGATATTTTCACCGTGAGTCATCATGCTACATACAAGTTAGAGAAACTCACCGTTCATGTGTCTCGTGCGTCTCCGAATCCCAGCATCTCTCGTTGCCCAAAATTCGGTAAATATTTTGTGTGTGAAATATTTTCGTCCTTTGCGTGGTAACCGATGGCGGTGTGTGATGTCAATGCGAAAGACGTCATGATTGTGCTCAGTGAATAATGAATACGTAATGTGTTGCGCATGTATTTGAAGGGAATTGATGAGTTCAAATGCAGGGAATAAATAATTCAAATAAATAAAAACAAAACTAAACACTAAAAATTAAGCGCCACGTGGCGGTTCTATGCGGCCATACGTGCATCGGTCAATGAGTTTTTCCTTACGTCCCCGACGCCGTTGAGGAACGCACCATGACCCTTATGCTTCTTGTTCATTTTGAACATGTGCATGGGTTTGAAACTTGTCACACCACTTTCATCCACGAGGGTGTATGGTACCCGACCGGCAAGTACATTCCGCGCTGCCTCCTTGGGTACGACGGCTTGGATACCCTTGCGACTGATGAGGATCGGGGTATCGACCCGACTTCGCAAGTACACAGAGTCCTCGATCGCGAGAAAGTTTTGTTCTTTAAACAAATGCAATGGCACATCTAGGGAATTACGCAACTCGCGTTGTTTCGACATTAAACACGCGCTCTCGATAAGAAGACGTCGAATTCGCGGATCTTTCCTCCCGCACTCTGGATGTTTCCGGATGCGTTCCAAGGAAGATTTCACCGAGTAATCTTTATGGCACAGTTCGCGAATTAGGAGGAATCTCTGAAGGAAGTCCCTGGCTTTATCATTTCCGGATTTATGCTGAAGGAGTTTAACTACTTGTTCTTTGTTGTCCAAGACGTCTTGCACCTCCCAGAGGCCTAAAGTCTGCGCGAGACCATTCGCTTCTTCGATGATTTCGGCATATTCAATGTCGTCATGAATATTGAAGTTCATCAGCAGGTCATTCGAATACGCCAAGCAAGCATCGCGTACGGCATGCTGAAGTGCTTCCTTCGCGGAAAGCTCACTGCGAACGCTGTCTATTTTCGTCGCCAGTTCGGCCTGAAGAGCTTCCCGCACCTCGGGGCTATTTTTGGCCAATGTTTTAAACGCCGAGCACAGCACGCTGTCGTTGTCCAGAATCTGCATGCATATCGAGGCGTCAAACTCGTCGACGAGACCTTTGAGCAGCTCCACTTTCGATTCACGCACTTTCTGCGTCAACATACGCAATGCAGACGAACACACGTCATCCCGTTCCATCCAGAGCGCACAAATTTCGTCGATTTGCCTCTGGTCGTTACCAATCTCGTTATGCATAATGCTGCACAGGGTTTTCAACGCCAGTTGTTGATCTTTTGGTCGCTTCTTAAACACTTCGTTCGCAGCGTACAAGGCAGACATTAATGTGCGCTTTACAGTATTTGTGGCTTGCTCGAATCTGTCATCGGCTTCATTAATGTACAAAGACGCAGACATAACACTTTCTCGCCGTTCATTCAGCCGCTCACATTCGGTTGGAAGATTCTGAATATTCTTAATGTTTACGTTCATTCGCTCTCTAAATGTGCTCGCACGTTTTGTTAACGTAAAGAGAATTTCTGCTATTTTATGCTGTTGATCTGGATCGTTTGTGATCTGCAGAGCAACCTCTTCGGCGTCTTCATTCTGAATGAAAGTTACAGAATTCTCAAGTGTAATGCTTAATCTTCTTAAGTTTTCTAATCTCTCTTGTAACTCAGACTTTTTATCCTCTAAATTGCCAATTAGTTTCTCCATTCCGTCATCGGGATTCTTAAAACTAAATTCAGAATCAGCCTTTTCACTCTCTGTGTGCTGGGATTCCTCAATTTCCAGGGTTTCCGGTTGATCCAGTTCAAGTTGTTGAATTTCCTGCATTTCGACCAAGCGTTCGAATTTCATAAATTCGTCTAGGTCTTCTTCTGATTGAGTTTTGATAGAAATGGGTTCTACTGTGATTATTGGTTCGATGACTGGCGTGATTTCAGTGACTAAATTGATTTCGTTGCCATCCTCACCGGTTTCGTCGCTTTCCACGATCACATCCAAACTATTAGTGGAGATTTGGAAGCTGTCCACGGAATTTGCAAATTCTGGAACGGCGCCGTGCTGGTCTTCTTCCTTTTGTCCATTTTGCTCACTATTTTTACCTGCAGCCTGTTTACTAGTGCGCTTCTTCTTCTTGCACTTATCTTTCTTTCGTTTTACAAATATCTTGTGCGGCTGCGCTTTCGATAACTCTTCCGGATTCCTGCAGAAGGTCAACGAACCGTCTGCGGTGATCGATGATTCTGTTGGTAAAAACATTGGTTTTTGTTCCTCCCCATTCTCTCCCTGCTCACCCATTATGAGTCCTTTGATGAGTTGTGGTTTACCATCTAATAAAACCGTCATTCCTGGCGCATATGACAAACCAAATTCATTCTCTATCGTTTGCCCAGGTATAAACACATCACCTTCATCTGTTTTAACCATTTGTCCCGTAATGAAACATTCTTTACCATTACTCAAAGTCACCCGAACACCGCTAATACGATGTGTTCCAGTCTCATCTTCAATTTCTTCGAAAATCCCCGTAGCCATATTCTTAACAATGTCAGGTATTTCAGAAAGTGTTGGTAACAAATTCAACAAGTCATTTTTGATGAAAAATTCTGAAACATTGCGAGTTTTTTCTAAATCTTCGACCACCATTCCGATATGTTCTTCATGAGCTGGTTCCCAAATTTGATCAATCACTTTCTTAGCTTCGACTTCAAATTGTTGCCAATTAATATTTTCAATCGCTTGCGAAACCATTTCTTGCCATTCTTTCGTACCTTCGCCTTTTTGCTTCTTCTTTTTAGCAACAATTTTCATCATTTCCTGCTCCCACTCTTCAGCCATTTCTTTCGCTTCGAATATCTTAGCTAATTTCATTGTCATCTTACCGTGATGATGAAATTTCTCTTCTTCTGCAGTCGTAGCACCTTCACCCTTAAATAGCAAACTGCGCAGATCATCTTTATCGCAGTATTGCAATTGCAGTGGAACCTTTTTGAAGTCTTTGAGCTTAACCAACACTTTGTCATCACTTTGCGAGACGAGAACGTCGATTATATCACCATCTCGAATAGCAACTTCGAATTGGCCGGGAAAAATAATATTGCACATTTTATCGTCAACCGTATAAATAAAGACGGCATCATCAGCGCACGTCTTCGATTCGATAATACTTTTCAAACGCTTGTGACTTTCGTTGTCGTCTTCGAAAATTGGAGCCATGTACGTAAAACTATCATCGTACTTGTGACTCAACTTGCCATAGTTTTTCATTCGTTTCGATCGCTTCTTCTTGTGATTATAGAGCACCGGAATATAATGCTGGATTTTCGAACCCAGCAGCCACTTGCCGGTGATTTTAAAGGTGCGCAACGCATCTTTAGGAGTTAGGGGTTTCAAGAGGGGTAAATAAAAATTGCGCGAGAATATTCGACTGGCAGCAGTTATTTTACAAAACGATAAAACATAATTCATAATCATCTTGACAATTAATTGTTTTTAGGCGTATTCTGGCACAAGGAGATAAAATAAAATAAAGCTAAATATTAGTTCTTCTTTTCTTTGTTTTTCGTTACACAGAAATGAAAGCTACGAGAGGAAAGAAGTTACAATCGGGAAGTGAAGAATGTTCGTTCGACGTATTTATAGACACGCACCAACTCGCGCACACATTACACTAAGCAAATCTGATCATTTTCGAAATAATAATAACATACGCAAGCAGAAAAGCCACTGCTCCTGCTCTCGAAGCAGTTCGACGCTGACTGAGTGCGAAACGCAGCGTCGCGACGACTTTATACATTCGGATAGCGACCAATCTGATCGTAATTCGAACCAAACTCCTCTGGTTCGACGTTGTTCAGCAGTAGCAACGCTCGCGTCTTACGCGACTCGGCGCGTACTCTTTCCAGGATGAGTCTGGTATTAAAGTCCTCAAAGGAACCATCATTGACACTTCGTTCGAGTTCTTCCAGTTTTTTACTCTTCATTACCGGCTCCTGTGGGATGTAATTGGGAACTGGTTCAATCTTAAAGTTGCGTAATTTTTGACGAATCTTTGTGCGAATCTCATCGATTTCATTCTCGGCTTTAAGCATCTTCATTTCATTACGATCCTTTCGTCGTTGGCGTTCTGCTTCTTCAGCGAGACGACGACGTTCTTCGTATGCTTCCATCGGATCCTTATGCTCGCGGGCAACTCTAAAGACATATTCTGGAGATGGGGATTTAGGTTTTGGAGGCGGTGGTGGAGTTGGAGAACGTTCAGGTGTTGGTTCATGAGGTGGAAGGTCTTCTTCGGTGGCTTCAAATTGCAGTTGACCCTCTTCAGTAATTGTAGACTCGCCAGGAAGAAATGTAGGATCTTGTTCTTCCTCCCCAAAGATTAAACCAGGAATCAACGAAATTTCATTATCATCATCTCGGATTGTAACACCTGGTGTATATTCGCACGTGCCATCCTCGAGCTCCACAGTTTGTCCAGGAACGAATACTTCGTTAGTTTCACCCTTGACCATTTGACCGGGAAGGAAAATAACTCGTCCTCCGCTGATGAGGATTTCAATACCAGAAACGTTTTCTAGCTCGCTCAATACGCCATTCTCGATTTGTTTCATAACTTCAGGAATATCTCGCATCATTGGCAATTGCTCAATAGCATCTTCACCGGCGTCCTTTAATTTCTGAATAACATTTTTGGTCTTCTCCATGCTATCAACAGCCATAGGAATGTTCTCGTCTTCCACCAGTTGATCGGATTCTTCTAAGATTTTCTTCGAGTCTTCCTCAAACTGTTCCCAATCGATATTTTCTGCAGCCGCCTGCATCACCAGTTTAAAATCACCGGAATCTTCACCTTTAACTTTCTTTTTCCTCTTCGAAGACATCCTCATCATCTCCAATTCCCATTCCTCAACGCCAGCTTCCTTAGCTTCGAATAACTTAGCCATCGAGAAAGTTCCACGTCCATGATGATGATACTCTTCGATTGCTGATCTCGTATAGCCTGTACCTCTATACAAAACACCTTCTTCGTCAAATTTCGCCACTGGTAATGTCACTTTATTGCCATTATTTAATTTAACGACTATTTTCTCGCTGCGTTGCGCTATTATAATATCAACAATATCTTTATCTTTGAGTGCACGTTCCATCTGGCTGTTGATCACCAAGATACATTTCTTGTCGGGGATCTCGTAAATGTAGAAATTCTTCTTATCTTTTGCTTTGCGCTTCAGCAGTATTTCCAATGATGAATGTCCTTCCATCTGATCATCGAAAAAGGGAATAACGTATCGTTCATTTTCTTTTCGTTTGATGCGTTTCTTTATAATTGGCGCACCTTTACGGCTTCGTTTATCTTTCATTTTCTCTTCGTACTTTTGTAGAACTGGTATGTAATGCTCGATGCGTGCGCCGAGCACATTTTGTCCAGTGATATTTTTTCTTCGTGCAGCATCCTTCGGACTTAGCGGACGCAGCAGTGGCAAATAATAATTGCGTTGAAATAGTTTGCTTGCTTGGGTGATCGTCCACAAAGAGATCTTAACGTTGACGGGCATATTTACGTCTTGAACTATCAACTACGGAGTGTAACCAAAGAATGCGGATCAAATTACGGATGGGCGAATAATGGTGGTGCGGTGGCAGCGTTTCATTAAGGTGCAACTAATTGGTGTCTATCGATCGATTGTTTTAATTAGAACTGCGCTATTATTTTCGGTAGACGGCTCGCCAAACCTTTTGTCGAGACATCCCCACCGAATCGAGTGTATTTTGGTATTCGAACGGCTCACGCCAATTGATCCTCTTGGTACGCTCCTTGGAGATGTACTGTCGATAATCCACTTCAAAGAAATTACCTTTTTTGATATCCTCCTCAAGCTCAGCGAGTTGCTCGCTCTTTTTTACAGGTTCCATAGGAACGTATTCAGCATTGGTTGGTAACGATTTTACCAAGTTTTTGGCTTTCTCGCGCATTGCCTTCGTTTTCTTCTCCAAGTTATAATGTTCTCGAGATTTCTTCTCGGTCATTTTCTCCACCCATTCTTTCTGCTGTTCAAGCAGATCTTTCTCGAATATCGGGACTGTCATATCGTAAAGAACAGGTTCGATTTCCATAATTTGACGACCACCTTCAATTTTAACATCATCCAAAGTTGTGACGGGTTTTCGTTGGGCTTTCATATGCTTCTTACGCGGTTTGTAAATATATTCAGTTTTCGGTGAAGGTGGTCGCATTTCTTCAGCTTCATCTTCGCTATTTTGTTCGTCAACAAGTTCTTCCTCCTCCACGTCTTCCTCTGGAGGTGGTGTCTCTCCTTTGGGCCTATCTTCGTCGGTTTCAGTGAATTGCAATTCACCCGATTCTGTAATCGTTGAATCACCAGGCAAGAACATCGGTTTGCTTGGATCATCACCCATTACCAAACCAGGCAATAAAGTGGGTTCACCATCCATCATAACTGTAATACCAGGAGTAAATTCCATGGTTTCCGTTTCGGGATTTTCGATTGTTTGACCAGGCATGAAAATTTCACCATCTTCTCCATTTACCATTTGGCCAGGCACAAACACCTCTTTTGCGCTTAGTGGTAAACTAAGTTGCACACCAGATACATCGACCATTTCTGTAAACTCACCATCTTGCATAAATCTCAAAATTTCACGGATATCTTCCATTATTGGCAACATCTCGAGCACTTCTTCACCGCCATTCTTCAACTTCTCGTTAACATTCTTCGTCTTCTCCATGTCATCAATCTGCATAGGAATTGGTTCATCTTCAACTGGATCAGTTGCTTCTTGTACGATTTCCTTCGCTTCTTCTTCAAACTTCTCCCAATCCATATTTTCGGCAGCAACATTAAGAATCTCCTTAAACTCGGGCTTGTGTTCGGCCTTATGCTTAGTCTTCCTCTTGCTAGCCATCCTCATCAGTTCCAGTTCCCATTCTTCAACACCAGCTTCTCTCGCCTCGAACAAACGAGCCAAACCCATTGTTTCTCTGCCATGGTGGTGAGTTTCTTCAATATCTTTCTTCGTCCAGCCTTCACCACGATACAAGACACCCTTTTCATCCCAAGGCGCAATAGGCATACCAATTTTCTTACCATTTTTGAGCTTTACAATAATCTTCTCACTCCTCTGCGCAACAATAATATCAACAATATCTTTATCTCGAATAGCGCGCTCAAATTGGTAATCGATCACAAGAGTACAATTTTTATCTGGCACCCAATAAGTATACCACTGCCCCTTACCTTTCGGTTTACTCTTAATGAAGCTCTCGAGCATTGAATGATTTTCCATATTCTCGTCGAAGAATGGCGAAGCGTATCGCATATTCGTTTTGCGTCTTTGACGCTTTTTACCAGCTCCTTTCACCATGTGTTTTCGTCGTTGTAATCGATCCTTGTACTCTTCCAGCACAGGAATGTAATGTTCCATTTTTTGGCCCAAAATATTGGTGCCTGTAATGATGTGTCTTCGCAAGGCATCTTTGGGCGAAAGAGGACGTAGCAACGGAAGATAGAAATTCCTCTGGAATAATTTACTCGCCCTCGTAACTTTACAGATCTGAAGCATAAAATTGATCGGCATCTTGATGGTTTTTGTTTGTCTCGATTGTCGGCAACAAAATCAATATTAATACTATTATGATTCGCGAGCGATATTTTCGAAGCCCAAGCGTCTGTAACGCATAAGGCTAAATGTATTTCAAAATTCAATTGCTGTAAACACACTGGGTTTGTTGTTTGTAGGGACCGATTTGGTGGGAGTTGACGGTCACTAGGAAGTCATCATTGAGTTGCACTTCAATTGCCAACATGTTGATGAGCGCGCGTGTTGATCACTGATCAGATTGCAATTTCAGGCTTGCAGCCTTGCAGCATGAAGAAAAACTAATAAATCTGCATTGCTACGCCTTTATTTATAGCGATTATCTCGATTGGCCAACGATATAATTTCAATGGCACGCATCTAACGCCATTAATAGTCGTCTAAATTGGGTTCACCGGGACAGATTGTCCTTAGCATTTCGAATGCAGGACGTATCGACATTCTTAAGCCATTGGCTGCACTCCAACAGCATTCTTCTTGCGAGCAAATTATAAATTAATTAGTTCAAATAAATTTTATTCATCCACTAAATAAATATATTGACATGGTAATAATAGCATTAAATAACCTAATGAACAATCAGTGTTTAATCTTTTAGTGGAATATCTAGAGGTTTCCAATACGAGCGACCAGCAACACCAACCGATACCACACTGCTCATGTAATCAAACTTCTCATCGTACTTGACCGTTTCATGTTTCTTATACTTGTTGATAAATCTTTTATGATCCACTTCAAAGAACTTGCCTTTCTTAATGTTACTCTCCATAGTCGCTAGTTTATCACTCTTTTTGATTGGTTCAAGTGGCTCATACTTCGTGCTTAGTTTTTCTTTCGTCAAGTCTCGCGCCAACTTTCGGATCTCCATCGTTTTCTTCTCCAAGTCATAATCCTTTTGCGATCGGCCGCTTCTGATTTTATCAAGGCGTTCTTTCTCTTGTTCGATCGTGTCTTTTTCAAACGTTGGAACTGATAGGTCATAGTCGGTATGTCCTTGAATTCCTTCGTGTAAATCCAGAGCCTGCCTATATTTTGCTTCTTTGTGCTTCATTCGATGACCGATTTCCATCGGCGGCTTGGAGAGGGTGGTGTACACTTTGCGTGGTGCATCGGGGGCAACCGCTATCGGTCTCGGTGTAATCGGCGCGGACATGCTGAAAACCAGATGACTAAGTCGAAATGATATGTGCTACTGATGATTTCCTGTTTGATACTGTTTATCGGCAGCTTCGTGATTGGATTTACGCCCACATTGATTGGGTGGTAGTAGTGGGAAGGGATCGTGCATTCCAGATAAACCCACATTAGTGGCGTGTTTTCAATACTTTTAATTCCTTCCAATGTCCTGAATGTCCTTTAAATATATTTTAGCCAGTTGCTTTCATGATTCTATACATTATTTCAAGTGGGTAGTTATTAATAACTATTTTCTTATTTTTGATAAATTATATTTAAGTGAGGATTCATTAATCAATATTAAATCTTGAAATAAATAATCTTATTTAAGGTTTAACTTCATTTATTTTGAATATAATGAGCAAACAAACCCAACATAAAAATAATGAATAATGTATTCTGATCTCGTTTCGTTTCATTCGTTTTATATAATAAATAAGTAAAATAAGTAATTTATTTAACTCCACCCTTCTTCCAAACTTTATGTCTGGTCATTCCAACTGATTTACCCAAATATTCATACTCGGTTGATTCCTTCCAGTTGAATTTCTTGGTATCCAATGGCACAAGAAATTGTTTATAGTCTTTCAAGAAGCTGCCGCTCTTAACTTGTTCTTCCAGTTCATGCAAAGATTCGCTCTTCCTAACTGGCTCGCCAGGTACGTATTCTGGAGGCGCTGGAAGGGAAGATATAATTTTCTTAGTCTTTTCCTTGATTTCGCGTTTCTTCTTATCAATTTCTCTTTCATCCTTGCTTTTCTTCTGCGCGAAATTATCCAACCGTTCTTTCTCCAGTTCTTTGTATTCTTTCTCAAATGTGGGTAAAGTCATATCAAATACAACAGCTTCAATTTCAGAAACAGGCCTAGCCTTAATTTCAGCGAGCGCTCTTTCTTTATCGAGTGAAATAAGAGGTTTCTTTGGAGCTTTTTCGCGTCGTTTGATACCCCAATCAATGTTGAGCTGCAGCCGTTTTGGTCGTACATAAATAAATTCTTTCTTTGGTGGTGGCGGGGGTGGAGGAGCCATTTCTTCGGCTTCTTCTTCGCTGTTTTGTTCTTCTTCCAATTCATGTTCTTCCTGTTCTTCCTCGACTTGCTCCTCTGGTTCTGGCGTTTCACCGCGTGGACGATCATCGTCGGTTTCTGTAAATTGCAGTTCTCCCGATTCTGTAATTGTGGATTCACCCGGCAAAAACATTGGTTTCTTTGGATCGTCTCCCATAATAAGACCAGAAATCAAGGTTGGTTCGCCATCCATCATACACGTGATACCAGGCTTAAAGTCACTGGTTTCTTCCTCTTCATTTTCGACAGTCTGTCCAGCCATAAACATTTCGCCCTCTTCGCCATCGACCATTTGGCCAGGCACGAAAACTTCTTTGCCCGTGATAGGCAAGGTAATCAAAGCTCCCGATACTTCAGCCATATCAGTAAATTCACCATCCTGCATGAAGCGTGTAACTTCAGGAATATCTTCGAGGAACGGCAACATTTCGAGGACTTCTTCGCCTCCAGCTTTCAATTTTTCGTTTACGTGTTTCGTTTTCTCCATGTCGAATACCTTCATGGGAATCGGTTCGTCCTCCACAGGTTCATGCGCTTCTTCAACGATTTCCTTTGCCTCTTCCTCAAACTTCTCCCAATCCATATTTTCGGCAACTTCATTGAGAATTTGTTTAAACTCAGGCTTGTGTTCAGCCCGATGCTTCGTTTTCCTCTTGCTTGCCATCTTCATCAATTCCAACTCCCATTCTTCAACACCCGCTTCACGAGCCTCAAACAAACGCGCCAAACCCATAGTTTCTCTACCATGATGATGGTACTCTTCAATTTCTTTCTTGGTCCAACCTTCACCGCGGTATAATGCACCCCTTTCATCCCACGAAGCAATTGGTAACGCAATTTTCTTATCATTGGATAATTTGACAATAATCTTTTCACTTCTCTGTGCGATAATAACGTCAACAATATCTTTATCACGAATGGCTCTCTCAAATTGATAATCCAATACAAGAGTGCAATCCTTATCCGGAATATAGTACGTATACCATTGTCCGCGACCTCTTGGTTTTCTTGCAAGCAAATTCTCCAATTCACCATGACCAACCATCATTTCATCAAAGAATGGGGCAACATATTTCATGCTAGTCTTCTTCCTTTGGCGTTTCTTACCAGCACCCTTCACACGGTGCTTCCTCCTCTGTACGCGATCCTTGTATTCTTCCAGTACGGGGATGTAATGGTCCATTTTCTTTCCCAGGACATCGGTACCCGTAAGGACATGCCTTCTGTATGCATCTTTGGGTGATAGTGGTCGCATCAACGGCAAATAGAAATTCCTCTGGAAGAGTTTGCTCGCTCTTGTGACTTTGCATATCTGTAACATAACATTTAGAACCATCTTGACGTTAGCGAGGCTGCCTCGCACGCACTAAAACGTCGGAAAAGTAGATTGAAAATGGCTCGAATCGATTTGATAAACTGCTAGTAACTATAATAAATCTACGCAGTTGCGTTATGCAGGGAAAGAGAAGGGAGTCCAACAAAAGCGTCGAGGTTGATTTTCACGAAATCAATTGCTAATCAGTGGCTCAACATCATGCACGCCTAATTAGTTGCCAAATGCTAGCAATCCATTTGACGCCGTTGTTGTTATAAATATCAATTGTGTATCCACACATCCGTCGCGTCCTTAGCATTTTGCAAACTGTTGACAGAGTTCCCAATGAATGCGGCTTTGAATTGGGGCCAACAAATTGCTTTATTTTCTCTTCAGTCAGCCGTTGTACTCTACAGCTCGACTAAGTTTTTGAGAAATCAGAACGCTACCATTTCATTGTATAAATACCATTTTAATAGATTTAAGAGAAGCACATTATTTTATCTATACGAAACATTTTCATCAATGCATGCGTCTAAAAGCTCTACACTTACAGCATAAGATGTATGTTGGTATCATATTTGTTCTGTTCATTTTGCCCCTTCAATTTAAAAATATTACAAATGATACATTCAATTATCATTATTGATTCCAGAAGCATGACATACGCATACTTAATATGATTTCATTTGCAATACAGATATGCAACATATTCACAATGCATGTTTCAATCATCGATTCTCGGAACAAATCAATTATTTAACAATATAAATAATGAATGCATATCACATTTCTTGCTCAGTGTGCTGAAAATTAGTTTTCTTTTAATACCAAAGCAATCAAGTTTGAATTTGATAATAGTGAACTCAGTAAAGCTTAACAGAAATATAATGAAATGCGAGTAATACATAAGAATTCTAATAAAATTTATGAGTAATAATAATAATAATAATAATAGTAGATTGAGCCACTTAATTATTAGAGTTTATACGTAATTATAACTAGAGAAATTTTAATGCAAATACGCATACTTGACGGTAATGCAATTGAAAACGTTCTTCAATTGTGTTATAATTTCCAGGCAAACATTTTAGCGACTTTGAAATCGTCGTGGATTGCACATTGCTTATTTGATTAGGGTTCGCGATCGTCCTTTACTTTCTGACTTAGTTTGAAAATAGCGGAAATTTAAAGTTGGAATGTCTATCCTGCTATTCATCTTCCAACTCGTCTAGTCAGGCAATAGCTTTGGCTTCAGGTAGGAATGCGTCCCAATATTTTACTAGCTGTAAAGATTCAAAATTCAAAAATGAGGTTGAAGCACTTGAGATAAGGTTGTTAAAGTACCTGAGCTTGGTGCTCCATGTGATTTTCCAAATACTTGATAAAAGTGGCTTTAAAATCTTGAATACGACATTTTTCAAAACGCTCCATTTCCGATTTGATCATTTTTGAAATACGATCAAATGATTCTTGTCCTCGCTCAACTTTTGCTTCCCATTCAATTACCTCCACGCCAGCCTGGTCCAATTTGTCGCTACGACCTTGCAGCTCTAGTTTCGTCTTAGCCTCACGTTTTCTCGTCAGCATCTGCTGTGAGTGCTGCCAAAGCTGGAATAACTTAGTACGCTCGTGGAAGGCATCGCGCACAGCGCCCAAAAGCCCTAAATAATCTTTCAACATTTCGCAGAGAATAAAAAAGTCTGTATTCGCTTGTTCTATATGCAAAGCCTCAACTTTTTCCTCGGTATCGGCTAGTTGTGACAATGCACGAGAAAGCGAATTGTGATCTTCGCAAGCGCTCAATAAAGCTGCAGAACGAGCAACACCATTTGTTAACGTTGCTAATTCTCGACGGTATGAGACCATTGCTTCTACATTCGTATGGAGCTTCTTGAGCTGCGCCTCCAGTGCTTCCACATGGGCGAGCTTATCTTCAAACCACTACAATTACATTGATTAACAATTACATTGAACACATTGGATAATATTTTCATAACATACAGGATCAGTTTCATCCATTTTGTAAGTGATCTTGTTTACGGTTTCGCCGACTCTGTTAATAAACCGCATAACTCCAGCACCGCTAAGAGCCGAAGTACTTGTCGCTTTGGGCAGTTCCACATCAGATTCAATAAATTCTCTAAAGTCTGGATCAACAATTAAAACTGGATGTTGGGAGGTTCTCCGCAGGTACCGTTCCAAGGAAGCTCTACGTCGCTCAACAAACTCATTGCCATTATTGGCCTGATCCGCCTGCCCCATCTTCATCTTTGCATTGCCTATTACACTCTTCTCTGGGGCCGGCGGAATAATGCGTCCCACTTTCAAATACTTCTCTGTCAATTTGTCATGCAGACCTAAAAAATCACTGAATCGTCGCATGACTGCAAATTCACGCTTCTTAAAGAACGACATATTCGTCCGTGTGAATATTCGGTACGCCATGTAGGCGCCCATTCCATCACCAACTTTCTGTGGTTCAGTCACAGTGATTTCAATGAATTGGTCACCATTCTCAGCTTCCACCTATAACCAATTTGCTCAAGCAATCACCAATCACATATATGACCAGACTAACCTCTTCTAGAGTTGGTGTAGACATAGAATGAATGTTAATTGGCACAGTTTCCAATTCAGGCCTATCATCCAGAGTTACTTGATTCATCTCGTCTTGGATGTCAGAATCACCATTAAGCAGCTCTTGATGATTGTCTGTGTTGACAAAGTCTTGTTTGTTACTTGGGGGCAGTGACTAAAAGGAGCAAAAGAATGAAACTGCGAAGTACCTGGCAGTAAGCCAACAGCACAAATATTTATCACAAACAAGTATGAGACATGATAATCAAAGGTTATCACAACAGTGTCCAACAAGACAAAATCATAACCATAAATCCGGATATGTATATAGCGTATTTGTGTCAAGATTTATGTTGCTTTTAGCTTATTAATTTAGTATAATTGGCGATATAGTGCTAGTTAATTACCTGGACTGCCGACGCAAACAGGTCGTCATCATCATCATCGTTTTTTATGTCGATGTTTTCAAACAAAGGGGGTGGTTCCATGGAATCGGCCATTTTAGCAGATAAAATACAACTTACACGCTACGTGGAATACACAACTACGTTATGCTTAATAATCTACACAATACTAATTCACTGTATTATCACTTATCAACAACGACCGATTGCCTTCATCGAGTACACTGCTTGACACTACTTGACACTGCTGTGTGAAATGACACCCAGGCAGAAAAACGACGTCTAGTGCAAGACGCCGGTACTAAATTTGTCAACAAATAAACTAAATATTATTTTAGCAAATAACAATGAAATGGTGAAGAATACAATAAATCATTCCAAGCACATATATTGTCTTTATCTAAATATGTTTATACTATCCTTCCTTCCGTTCCCCGGCCGCACATATGAGTCATACTTAGTCACTTTTAAACAATTAAACTGAACTACTCCCACTTAATTATTTGATACCAGCTATTTAACAATGGAAAACGAGTTAAATTCTATTATACCTTTATACAATTTTGCGTATGTTTGAGTATCAGATTCAATCTACGCATTTTGTGCAAGGATATCAGAAACAACATGCGTTAAACTAGACTCAAGTGTGCTCATGAATTATATTATTGTGTTCTAAAAGGTTTCTTTAATAAAATAATTTAATATACACTCTCCATAAATGTTTATATAGCCGTATAACAAATATAATTCGATTATAGAATAAGGAGGCATGTCATGTTACCATAACAACACAAGTTGTTTACTAAACAAAAGTTTGAGTCAACTCTTACTGCCAAATCTTTTCAATTTCCTTGTGAAAGGCTAGTTTAGCTAATATATAATGAGCGATTATCGTTTAGAATGGATACGGCAAAAAGTAACTCAATATGTTGGTCTAAATTCGCCGGTCTATTTCGATCAAATGCTAGAAGCCGACGATGGAGAGTTAGAGGATCGACTTAATTCCTTATTAGATGATGAAATAGCTGATGTCGATGCTGCAAGACGACTTTTCTATATCTACAAGACTTCGTACGAGAGATTGGTGGATGTCGAAGTCGAAGAAATGGAACAAGTACTCATAGAGCACGGCTTAGAGGCACAGGCGGATAGTTCAACGACGAAGAAAAAGGCGGATGAAGGTACCGATAAAAAGAAGAAAGCCAAACCAAAAAAGAAAAAGAAAGCGTCCTTAGCGGAAGGTGATGGGGACGCAGAGGCATATGAATTTCCTGAGCAATGGGAAGATGAATCTATGGTTCAAAAAATAGGCGATGAGTCTGATATTGCCGAAGGTGAAGATGAACAACTTATAGAAACTGGAGAACCGCTGACAAGTCCTCTCGAAGGAGGAGAAGGAGAAGAAGTTCAGGACACACCTCGTGGTAAAGGCAAAAAAGACAAAGGTAAAGGTAAAGGCAAAGGAAAAGAGGGTAAAGGTAAAAAGAAAAGAAGCGCTGAAAAAACGCAAGTATCAATGGAAGAAGAAGAAGAATATGAATGGGTTCCCGTTAAGGTATTACTTTCTTTTAGTAGTAATTGCAATAATTGATAATCTTAATTCATAGAGGATTATTCAAAAAGTTGAAATGGATTATATTTTACATGGAGCCGTTGGTAATTTGACTGATGACAAGGCGAATCATGGTCGAAAATATGTTTATGTTTTACGTAATAGTGAACATGGGATTCCAAATTTTGATTACATTGACGACGCAATGGCTGAAATGTGCAGTTACTTTATTGTTGGATCAACAACTGGCAGGCAACTTCAAGGGTTGCTTTTACACATGGCTGAGGTAATAACTCCAAAGACTATTTCAAGCATAATTTATATTTGTTTTTAAACAGGTGCAATGGAATTTAATCAATCGACTTCCACAACCACGCGATACTAGAACAACGAAATCATTAACCCGATCCGTCGTGAAAAGTCAAGTATTACCCACTGAATCTCGAATGCTATCGGAAGCTCAGAGGGAATCCCATGATGAACAGGGATCTGAGGGATCGAAAACTGGGGTTGATACTTCAACGGCATCTGCTACAGGTGAGGGTGGATTGACTGACGATGAAGTGATGCAGAATATTGAAGACAAACAAGCGGATATTGAAGAGCAAATTCAAATGAAGGAAGAGTTGTTGAAAGAGTATCAAAGTCTTGTTGAGAATATTCGTTGGACGTTGGAGCATATCGAAGAAGATACTTCGTTGCAAGTTGGCCAGTTTCCTGATATTTTCAGTCGATCTGATCAAAGCATTCTAAGAGACCAGAAAGTTGTACAAGCTTTGGAAGATGTTATCCTGCATTGGGAGAAACAAATTATTCGAACAATTGAGCTGTATAATAATAAACAGCCTAGCTCTAACGGACCGATTGCAGAATATGATTATTGGCGAGAAAGGGAAGCTGCACTTAGCGTACTATTTGAGCCATTGAAGAAACATGCATTTCAGCATATTACACATATTTTGGAAATGGCCGATTCGCCAATCATTTCAGGATTTCAATCGTACATTGAGGATTTACAAACTGCATATATCGAAGCTCGGGATAATGTGAAATTCCTATTTACAATTCTACGTCACTTTAAGGTGAAGTTTAAGAATATTTTCATAGTTGAAGTAGCTTATGATTTTGTTATATTGCAGACTGTCATGTTTGGTAACTTCTTAAAAACCCAGGAAGCAATACCACATCTTTACGATGGGCTGCATTTGATTTGGGTACTTTCGCGATATTATTGCGTTGACGAAACGATGGTTCCACTTCTTGAGCGCATTTCTTGGGCTTTATGCGACAAAAGTAAGACTGCACTTGATTATACCACATTATTTCGTAAACCAATTAAGGAAATTCAACGGCTGGCTACCGAAGTTCCGAAAATGTTGAAAACATGGAAAGAGTCTTATTTGGAAACTCGTGAAAAGATTGAAATGAGTGGAAAATCTAACCGTTGGGAATTTGATAAGAAAAAACTTTTTGGCGAATCTGATTATATTACACTCGTATGTAAAGACATTGAAGGAATTGCAGATGTAAGATTTTTTGGTAATTGAAGAATTCGTTATTGATTTGTTATCTTATTGCAGATTATTGATCAGTTTACCAATATTTTTGGAGCTGAATTGAAATCAATCATGACTGATCCACAGAAAATTGACGATGTTGTTAGACGTTTGGAACGTTTAGTTTATCCGATTGAAGTGGCTGATTTTGATATTTTTAAAGAATCATTTAAGGAAAATTGGCAGCAAATTATGACTGAGTTTGGCAAGGAAGTGAAAAGCCTAGAGCGAACAGCCACGCTTTTTATCGATCAGAGTTTTAAAATTCTTCGGTCGGCTGAAGGAGCCCTGGATAAACTTTTAAAGTTTAAGCATATACGTACGAGGAAAATAATTCATAATCAGTTGATGTCAAAGTTTGAAATTGTTATGGATCAATTCAATAAGGAATTAGCAACAATGGAAAATTTATATTTGGTAATTAATTCATTGATTTATTGGAATATATTTATTTCATTTCATTATTTACAGCGAAATAAGCGAAATCCAATTTTATGTCGTAATCACCCGCGGCATGGTGGATCAATCTTTTGGGTACAGCAAATGTTTGCGTTTATTAAGAAATCGATATTGATGTTTCGCTTTGTTGACGAATTGAAATCATCAATTTTACGCGTTGAAGCGTTTAATATCTACGTTAAGCTGGCGAAATCTTTGAAGCAATATGAGGTGCAAAAGTACAATGATTGGTTAAATATTGCTGAGCCGATTGCCAAAGAGACTCTTAAAATGGACATACTCCGTTTGGAAAATAATACGTTTAAAAGTAAGTTAAAAGTAGGTTAACAATTAAGCAAATATGTACAATTTTATTTACAATTCCAGCAAAGTATGTGGGCAAAGCTAAACGTGTAACTGATTCACTCTCTGTGAAACCATCAAGGCCAACATCACAAATTGAAGTTCATAATACAGCAAAAGGTACGTGGAATTGTAAATAGTCTTAATAATTAATAGCACAGGAATAATCTGATCTCGTAAACGGATACTTAAATCTAAATATGCGACGCGACGCATTTATTCAAAATGTCATTGACTCGTTCGAACTGTAATAGTCTCGTTGAGCTAAAGCTTTCTCCTTGGCAACCTTCTCAAAATGAGCATTTAAAAGGGCATCACATTCATCTAATGTTGCACTGAAGCCGGCAATGCTTGTTTGTAAGTCTTCAAATAATGCGGTCTCCCTGAAGCAGACGGCATTAGGAAGTAGTTGCGAATTATCGAGCCGGCTGAAATCCTCAGACTCATCGTAGAGTCTAATATGTGCGAATTCCTCTTCGAAAGAATCCTGTTCGTACCGTTTCCAATGTTCATCTTCACTCAGATCAAAACTGCTGTTCTTATCACATTCTTCGTTAATTGATTCTTGGATGCACTCGTTTAAAACATCATTGCTTGGTTTTGATGTTTTGGCTTCGCAAGTTTGATTACGATTTGTATCGTCATCGTTGGAATTGGAAGTAGAAACGCTTATGTTTTGCATTTCTACATCTAATAATTTTATTACTAAATCATCAGAAACCATAACATTCTTATTTTCTTCGCAATAATGAACGACTTCAGGCTCGTGATCGGTTTGAGAAGATGCTTCAGTGGTTTGATTTTGATCGGTTTGAGTGCTGTCGATTTGAAGTTCTCCAGTTGTTATCATTTTCTTTACAACTTGATTGATTAGATCCATCAATTTTTCACATAATTCCTCTGATATGTCAGTATCAGGAGAAGTATTCTCCTTTTCATAGCTCTTCGTTACTATTTCGCACTGGACTGCCTTGGTAACATGTTTACTTTGGGGCTGTTCGGACTTGTTTAATCTTTCTTGAAGTGCGTGAATAAGTTGTTCAATAATCTTGTTATTAAGTGTTGATTTATTCGTTATGCTGGAGCACGAACTTGATATACCGCTTGATGAGGATGTAGTTGACTTGCCGGATAACGATACGTTGGAATTGAATTTCAATTTTTCATTTGGCGTTTTACGCACATTTGAGTTCGACATGGAAACTCGTGATCTTATATTTGGCGTGGAACATATGCGAGGGCTTTTTAAGCATGTTGATTTCCTCAAGTTATTATACACACTAGATTGTTCCAAGTTGATGAAACTGGAGGTATTATCACGACACGAGTAGGATGAGTAATACCTTATTCCTCGACGTTCTGCCAAATTGCTTGGTCCATTCAAAGATTTCTTACTGCCATTCAAACTTTTCGAGGGTGATGCAACTTCTGAAGTACCCTTGTTGAGGTTGACAGAAGATCTTGAGACTTTCGGACTAAAGTCTGAACTCTTGCTTTTGTTGTTGGTGTTGGACGTACACTTTTTAAGGTTTGCAGAAGATGATGAAACCCTTGGATTGAAACTCGAATTCCCGAACTTGCTGTTATTTTTAGACGCACAATTATTCAGATTCATCGAAGATGATGACGCTTTCGGATGGAAATTCCGCATATTCTTATCACTTTCAAACTTGGTGTTTTGACTTGACTTATTCTTACTTTTATCACCACGTCTACGAGAAGCCAAACTAGCTAGCATCATGACAGTTATCATTCTTTTTCGATGAACGGTAAACTTGAAATGTATAAGTTTGCAAAATTATGCCCATTTTATAGTGGAGTGAAGAGAAGAGAAGGGGTTTGTAATATGCCGATAGGGTGCGGTTTGCAACGAATTATATTAATAATCCGTATACCTGTAAATACAATTTACCTGAATATTAATATAATGGAAACTTTTACTTGAATACTAATTTTGACCGCTAGGCGTTAATTGTGGTGTGCAATAATTTTCAGGTGTAAAGATTGGCACGCAGAAAAACGTCCAAATATTTATGAATAAGATTAAAGGCAGCAAAAATGTAACCTGGATTGATGTTATTGGCACGAACACCCTTTCGGAGGAGAATTTAAAATTTACGCTCAATTTCGACGAGCAAGTTTATGACGTAATTTCAGGCGCTGAATTAATTCAGCTCACTGGATACAGAATTCCCGATTCAATTGCCTATGTTAGCATGCAAAAGACGCGTCTTCGTGAAGACGTTGAACTTGTGCGAACTATGGTTGATACGTACAATGATACACTATCGCGATTATCACAGGCGAAATTGGATTTCCTGCGGGAACAAATTCGGGATATTGAAGCGCATATGCAACCGGGCTTGTCTCGAATCAATTGGACTTCGTTGAGTATCAAGGAATACGTTGCAGAATGTAATATGAAGATTAAACATTTCGTATCAATCAATAAGCAGATTGATCATACTGAGGCATGTATGAGGAACAATTTGAATTTGTTGCAATCGTCGGATTTGTTTCCTTTTGTACGCACGAGCGAGGAAGAGGAGCGCATGCCATGCAAGGATTTCTTTATTCGACTTCGCGATGTGCGAATGGAAAAGGTGTGCGGAATGATTAAACTCTATCGCACTTTTGGTCCGCTAATTACAAAGTTGGAGGCATTAACGCTCAATACGAATTCGAGCTGCTCAAAGTATATGACTTTGTATTATGAAATATGGGAGAAGACGATATACAATTGCCTGACTGAGGTAATGGTCAGCAATCTGGAAAACTTTAATCGCATGTTTGAAAAGAAGGAGCTTATCTTTCAAGTAGACGCCATTTTATTGTCCTCAATGGTCGGACTTAAGCCGAGTCAGCAGGAGATTTTCAATATAATCACCCGCAGTGTGCGCGAATGCATTGATAAGCTGAAATTATTTCCACGATGGATGTACAGTACCTGCATCGAATGCCCACCGCAACACATGCCCAATACGGACGAGCAATTTGTCTACTCTTTTTACGATGATATCGTAAACGTTTTTGATTTGCATGAGTCCGTGCAGAATTTGCAGAATTCCGTGGCGCGCGCTGTGTCTGATGCCAATATGTATTTACAGCGTTGGAAGCGGTTTAATTTCTTGTGGAATTTCGAAAAGGAGTACATGACGGAAAGATTTGTTAATAAAACGTATTTGATACTTCATTTTGATCATAAATTTCAATTCTACAACGATATCATTGACTATGCGGAGAGGCATAAGAACTATTTCGATATTGGTCCGATTCGTGTGAATTTACGACCATTGCTCGATGTCATTCGCGATCATTCTTGGGAGTATAAGGTAATGATGGGCGAGAAATTGGCAACGCGCACTCGTGAGGACATGCTGGAATTTAGCGCTGAAATTGATGACTTGCGCCATGTTGTTAATAAAAATATCAAGGGTTTGGATTTGTTTCGAGCGATAATGCAAGCGATTTCGACAATTCAACGAACGAACGTTGAGAGTGAATTGCGTTACACGTATGCGCAACAAGTTTTCAGCGTTCTTGCAATGCATGAGATTCCTTACAATCCGGAAGATGAACAAATCGCGTATCGCTTGGAAGAAGAGTGGAAAGCGTTATATTTGAGTGCGTTAAATCGCTCGCAGACGTTGGAAGCGACCAAAGAACGTTTTGCGATGATGACTCTCGATGAGATCAATCAGTTTTGCTTGGATTTGTCCGGTTTTGTGGAAGAGTTTGATACGAATGGGCCGGGAGCTGTGGGTGAAGAGTTGGATCGCGGTTTAGTGCTGATGGACGCGTATAGTAAATTATTTGAGACGATGGACGCAAGACGTGTTGATCTGGTGAATGCTGAAATGCTTTTCGATATTCCGCTGGCGGATTATACGGAATTTCTGCGCTGCAAGGCGGAGTTCGAAGGATTGCAGTTGGTGTATAAAGTGTACGCAACGCAAAAGACGGCTCGCGAGGTGTGGGGACGCACGCTGTGGGTTAATCTCAATCCGCAAACGCTGGTCGATGGAATCGAAGGGTTTATGAAAGATTTTCGTAAGCTGCCAAAGGCCGTTCGACAAACAGAGGTCGGTCAAACGCTTGATAATAATATGAAACAGTTTAAGAATGTTGTGCCATTGATGGTTGCGTTGAAGAATGATGCAATGCGTGAACGGCATTGGAAGGAGCTGATGGATAAGACGGGACAACACTTTGACATGTCTGTTGATCGTTTCACACTCGATAATATGTTTGCGATGGAATTGCATCGGTATCAGGACATTGCCGAGGAGATTCTTAATAATGCCATCAAGGAATTGCAGATTGAGAATGGCATTAAGGATATTATTGAGAATTGGGGCACATTGCAGTTTAATGTGCATAAACATATGAAAGGCGGCGAAGATCGCGGATATATCTTGGGCGCTGTTGATGAGATTACACAGATTCTGGAGGATAATTCGATGAATTTGCAAAGTATGGCTGGTTCGCAATTTGTTGGACCGTTTCTTAGTTTAGTGCAGAAATGGGAGAGGAATCTCTCGTTGATTGGTGAAGTGATTGATGAGTGGTTTATCGTCCAGCGGCAGTGGATGTATTTGGAAGGTATTTTTGTCGGGGGCGATATACGCGGTCAGTTGCCTGAGGAGGCGAAGAAGTTTGACGATATTGATAAGGCGTTTCGTCGTATCATGGTTGACACAGCAAAAAATCCAAATGTCTTGGATTGTTGTACGGCTACAGGTCGATTGACTGATTTTCAGGGATTGGGTGCAGGGCTTGATCGTTGTCAGAAAAGTTTGAATGATTATCTGGATTCGAAGCGCAGACGTTTTCCGCGTTTCTTCTTTATTTCCACCGACGAATTGTTATCAATTTTGGGCAGTAGTGATCCGGCCGTTGTTCAAGATCACATGATTAAGATGTTTGATAACATTAAATCGCTCCGATTGGGCCCAGATAATGCGGAACGCATAGTTGCGACTGCGATGATTTCCGCCGAACGGGAAATTATGGAATTTCGAAGTCCGGTGTATACGGAAGGAAAGGTCGAGGATTGGATGAATGATGTGCTCATCGAAATGCGCAAGTCTAATCGATTCATTACGAAGAAAGCGATTTACGATTATGGCAAAACGCGACGGCCTCGCACCAAATGGATGATGGATTATCAGGGCATGATTTGTCTAGCCGCTAATCAAGTCTGGTGGACGGCGGAAGTGGAAAATGTCTTTGAGAAAATTTTGAAGGGCAATAAACGTGCAATGAAACAGTACTTGGAGATGTTGAACAAGCAACTCGATGATATTGTGCTGACGGTGCGTGAAGATCTCTCGGCTAATGATCGCACCAAATTCAAGACGATCGCCACTGTTGAGGTGCATGCACGTGATATTGTCGAGACGTTTGTGCGCGATAGCGTGTCGACCGCGCAGGAATTTGAATGGGAAAGCCAATTGCGCTTTTATTGGATTAATAAACTGGACAATCTGTGGGTGACACAATGTACCGGCTCGTTTGAATACGGCTACGAGTATATGGGACTGAATGGTCGGCTAGTTATCACGCCGCTAACTGATCGCATTTATTTGACAATCACACAAGCGTTGCTCATGCATTTGGGCGGTGCACCTGCCGGCCCGGCGGGAACGGGTAAAACCGAAACGACTAAGGATTTGGCCAAGGCGATGGCTTTATTATGCATTGTGACCAACTGCGGTGAGGGTATGGACTTTAAGGCAATCGGCACGAATTTAGCCGGCTTATGTCAATGCGGCGCCTGGGGTTGCTTCGACGAGTTTAATCGCATCGATATCTCGGTGCTGAGCGTCATTTCGACGCAATTGCAGACCATTCGCAATGCGCTTATGACGGCCGTAAAGAAATTTATTTTTGAAGGTGTGGAAATTAATCTCGATGCGAAAGTGGGCATTTTCATCACGATGAATCCAGGCTATGCGGGCCGCACGGAATTACCAGAATCTGTAAAGGCACTCTTTCGACCTGTCGTATGTATTATGCCCGATTTGGAGATGATTTGTTTGATTTCCCTCTTTTCCGACGGATTTCTGCAAGCTAAAGTGCTCGCGAAGAAAATGACTGTGTTGTATAAACTTGCACGCGAGCAATTGTCGAAACAATTTCATTATGATTGGGGATTGAGAGCATTAAATTCGGTGCTGAGAATGGCTGGTGTATTGAAACGTGCTACGCCTGATTTGCCCGAAGCGCTGGTTTTGATGCGTGCTTTGCGTGATATGAATTTCCCGAAATTTGTATTTGAAGATGTACCATTGTTTCTCGGCTTGATTCGTGATCTCTTTCCTGGCATGGATTGTCCGCGAGTTGGTTATCCTGATTTCAATAGTGCTGTAGAGCAAGTGTTGCTCAAGCATAAATTTATTGTAATACCCGAACAGGTTGATAAAGTCGTGCAAATGTACGAAACAATGATGACGCGACATTCGACAATGTTGGTGGGTCCGACTGGCGGTGGTAAGACGGTGGTAATCAACACTTTGGTTCGTGCGCAAACGCTAATGAATTTGCCGACCAAAGTTTTTACGCTGAATCCAAAAGCGTGCTCGGTGATTGAGCTGTACGGTATTTTGGATCCGTTTACGCGAGATTGGACTGATGGATTGCTCTCGTGCATTTTTCGCGAAATGAATAAACCAACCGAAAAGCAGGAGCGACGATATATTCTGTTTGACGGCGACGTTGATGCGCTGTGGATTGAGAATATGAATTCGGTGATGGATGATAATAAATTGCTGACGCTGGCGAACGGTGAACGTATTCGTTTGCAAACGCCAATTTGCGCATTGCTGTTTGAAGTTGGTGATTTGGCATACGCTTCACCAGCGACTGTATCCCGTGCGGGGATGGTGTATGTCGATCCGAAGAATTTGGGATATCAACCGTATTGGGATCGATGGGTGGCTGGGCGTAGTTGGGCGGCTGAAGGAGAATTCTTTCAAACGCTATACGAACAATACGTTCCGCCCTTGTTATCCTACGTAATCTTGGGGCAAATTGGAACACAACAAGTGACTCCGCTGAGAACGGTGATACCGCAAACAGGTCTCAATATGGTTGTGCAATTGTGCTATATGATTGACGCAATTTGGCCAGATAATCCAAATGCAGTTCACCACGAAGAAGAGGAAGTGCCTGAAATGCTGATTGAATGTATTTTCCTCTCGTGTATCTATAATTCGATTGGCGCACCAATAATAGCACCAAAACGTGATGATTTCGATTCGTTTACGAAGAAACAATGCGCCATGATGGTTGAGGAAGATACGATCGATACGCCAGCGCCAGTTGGTAAATTACCATCGCGTTTTCCTACTTTGTACGATTATTACGTAGATACCACGAAACGTGTATGGATTTCGTGGGAGAGTCAAGTGCCTGTTTATGAGCATGTGCGTAATAAGCGATTTTCAGAGATTTTGGTCCATACTATGGATACGATCAAGATTACCAGATATCTTGAATTGATGAATGAGGTTAAAAGACCGATTGTTCTAGTTGGTGAAACGGGAACATCGAAAACTGCAGTTATTCAAGATTTCCTGCGTTCGCTGAATACGGAAACTAATTTGATACTAAACATCAACTTTTCATCTCGTACAAGCTCGTTGGATGTTCAGCGTAATATTGAGTCAATCGTTGAGAAGCGTACTAAAGATATTTATGGTCCTCCACTTGGGAAGAAGTTGATTTGTTTCATTGATGACTTAAATATGCCGCAAGTGGACGATTACGGCACGCAGCAACCGATTGCTCTGCTGAAGTTGCTCTTTGAGAAGGGTGGCATGTACGATAGAGGCAAAGACTTGAACTGGAAAAACTTTAAGGATATTTCCTATTTTGCCGCAATGGGTGTAGCTGGTGGTGGTCGTAATGAAGTCGACGCGAGATTTATTTCCATGTTTAGTGTGTTTAACATTGCGTTTCCGGCGGAGAGTACACTGTATCGTATATATTCTTCGATTTTGGCAGGTCATCTATCCATTTTTGATCCTGAAGTGCAAATAGCCGATAAGCTGGTTACTATGACGTTGGAGTTGTATAAGATTGCGGTGCAAGAATTGCCACCAACACCGAATAAATTTCATTATATATTCAACATGCGCGATTTATCACGTATTACTGCCGGATTATGTTTAACCGTACCACTGCAGTATTATCAGAATTATCAAATGGTGCGCGTGTGGCGCAATGAATTTCTGCGCGTCATGTGCGATCGACTTATAAGCAAAGAAGATCAAGATATTATGCATAATTATATGATTGACAAACTGAGCAAGCAATTTACCGTGGTTAGAGAAGCACCGTCGGACACAATGAATGAAGAAGACGTCGAGTTTGTGGCAAGTAGTAGCGCGATTGTGCAGGAAGATGCGGGTGTTCAGCAAGTTGATGTACTCGAGTATGTAATGAGAGATCCAATTCTATTTGGTGATTACCGCAATGCGATCAATGAAGATGAAGCACGATATTATGAGGATTTGTTGGATTACGAGGCGATTTTCTTTCTTTTCCAAGAAATACTGGAAGAGTATAATGAACGCAATTCGCGGATGGCAGTTGTACTGTTTGACGATGCATTGGAACATTTGACAAGAATTCATCGAGGTCTGCGACTGGAGCGAGGACATGTGATGATTGTGGGTGTAGGCGGCAGTGGCAAAGGCAGCTTGACGCGTTTGGCGGCTTTTACTGCCGGCTGTGAAATGTTTGAAATATTTTTGTGTCGTGGATACAACGAGGCATCTTTTAAGGAAGACTTGAAGAAATTGTTTTTCCAACTTGGCATCGATAATAAGCCAACTGTGTTTTTATTTTCGGCAGCCAATGTGGCGGAAGAGGGTTTTCTTGAATTTATTAACAATATTCTAATGAATGGCATGATTCCTGCGCTGTTTACCGATGAAGAAAAGGATCAAATCATTGGACAAGTGCGGAATAAGGCTAAGGAAGCCGGATATGGGATTAGCAAAGATGGAGTTTGGCAGTATTTTACCAATAAGTGCACGGATAATTTGCACATGGTACTGTCCATGTCACCATCCGGTGAAATTTTGAGTAAACGCTGCAGGAGTTTTCCAGGACTCGTTAATAATACGTGCATTGATTGGCTATTTCCTTGGCCGGAACAGGCGCTCATTGCAGTCGCTTCGGTATTCTTGAAGGACAATAAAATGATTCCGTCACAATTCCGACCGAGGATAATTGAACACGTTGTGTTTGTGCACCATAAAGTTATAGAATTTACGATTGATTTTGCGTTGAAACTGCGACGAAGAAACTATGTAACGCCCAAGCATTATTTGGACTTTATACACACGTATTTAAAGCTGTTGGATGAGAAGCAGAAATTTATTAAAGCACAGTGCGAAAGATTGATGGGTGGTATGAAGAAAATCGACGAGGCGAGTGCCGAATTGGACGTGTTGAACAAGAAGTTGGCGAAACAAAAAGTGCGCGTTGCTGCTGCTACGAATGAGTGCGAATCCATGCTGGAAGAGATTGACGCAGGTACGAAAGCCGCGCAGCAAAAGAAGGATGTTGCGTCTGACAAGAGCGCGGAGATTGAGGAGTCGAAGAAAATTATCGTTGTGGAAAAGGCTGAAGCCGATGAAGCCCTATCGGAGGCGATGCCCGCATTGGAAACTGCGCGTCTCGCGCTCGCCGATTTGGATAAGTCGGACATTACGGAAATTCGTTCATTTGCGACGCCTCCTGAAGCCGTACAAGTCGTGTGCGAATGTGTCGCAATCATACGCGGCTATAAGGAGATTAGTTGGAAGACGGCCAAAGGTATGATGTCCGATCCGAATTTTTTGAGAACGTTGCAAGAGCTCAATGTCGATGCAATTACGCTAAAGCAACAAGCAGCTGTAAAGGCGCATCTCAAGAAATCGAATAAACTCGATGATATGGCGAGTATCAGTAAAGCGGGATTTGGGCTGCTGAAGTTTGTCTACGCCGTGATGGGTTACTGCGCGGTGTTTAAAGAAGTGAAACCGAAGAAGGAGAAGGTGGAGAGACTTCAGGCTGAATACGATTCAGCGATGCGCAGCTTGCAGAAATTGTACAATGAAATTGCAAAGTTGGAAGAGGATTTGGCAAAGTTGAATGAGAAATATGCGGTGGCGATGAAACGACGTATGGAGATTCAGGAAGAAACTGATTTGATGATGCGACGGCTGGAGGCGGCTGATAAACTTATCACCGGGTTGAGTTCGGAACGAACACGTTGGGGGCTTGATTTGAAGAATTTGCACACTGATGAGGAGAAATTAATTGGTAATTGCCTTCTGTGTTCGGCGTTTTTATCGTATACGGGGCCATTTAGCTATGAGTTCCGTAAGGAAATGATTTATACGACGTTTTATGATGATATTAAGGTAAAGGAGGTACCATTCTCTGAAGATTTCCGCATTGAACGCCATTTGACGACGGACGTGGAAATTTCTCTGTGGAGTTCACAAAATTTACCGCCTGATGAACTCAGTGTACAAAATGGTATCTTAACAGTTTACGGATCACGATTTCCGGTATGCATTGATCCACAACAACAGGCACTTAATTGGATTCGCAAGCGGGAGGAGAAAAATAATTTGAAAACGCTGCATTTTAATGATCCTGATTTCCTCAAGTATTTAGATATGGCTATCAAATATGGTTCGACAATTTTGTTTCAGGATGTCGATGATTATATTGATCCTGTAATTGATAACGTGCTGGAGAGGAATCTCAAGACTGTTACTGGACGCACCTTTGTGATTTTAGGTGATAAGGAAGTCGATTACGATCCGAATTTCCGCTTGTATTTGACCACAAAGTTATCGAATCCTCTGTTTAATCCATCAGTTTATGCGCGTGGTATTGTTATTAATTATACGGTAACCTTATCTGGGTTGGAAGATCAATTACTTAGTGTTGTTGTGCGTAATGAACGACCAGATTTAGAAGAACAACGTGAACATTTAATTGCTGAAACTTCAGAGAATAAAAATCTTTTATCTATGCTGGAAGATTCACTGCTTCGAGAATTGTCTACGAGTACGGGAAATATGTTGGATAATGTGGAATTAGTGGCTACTTTGGAGAATACAAAGACTAAAGCGCATGAAGTTCATACCAAATTGGCACTAGCGACTGAAACGACTAAAGATATTGATAAGTTGAGAGATGGATATCGATCAGTTGCACGACGAGGTGCATTATTGTTCTTTGTGTTATCAGACATGGCAACTGTTAATACGATGTATCAGTATTCTCTGATGTCCTACTTGGAAGTATTTGCGTTTTCTTTGCGTAAATCTCTACCGCATAAGGTGCTTCTCAAACGTCTTTTGAATATTATCAATACACTCACGAAAAATGTTTATGATTATTGTTGTACTGGCATATTTGAAAAACACAAATTACTTTTTTCGTTCCAAATGACCGTTAAATTACAACAACACGAGGATTTGATATCTCAAGCTGAGTTGGAATTCTTTATTAAAGGAAGTGTAAGTTTGGAGAAGTCATCACGAGCTAAGCCGGCTGCATGGATAACGCAACAAGGATGGGAAGATATTCTCAAATTGGGTACTTCTTTCCCCGAACCGTTCTTCAATATCGCTTCGGATGTTGAACGTAATATCGATGAGTGGGCTGCATGGTATGATCTGGATCAACCCGAACAAGTTGAATTGCCGTGCAACTATTCGCTGAATCTGCCACCGTTTTATTTGTTGATGATTTTGCGTTGCTTTAGAGTTGATCGTATATTCCGTGCGGTGACTGACTATATTTGTGAGACAATGGGTGAAGAATTTGTCATGCCACCGACGATTAGTTTGGATAATATATTCGAACAGAGTTCGCCGATTACACCAGTGGTCTTTATTCTGAGTCCGGGCTCGGATCCGACCGCGGATTTGATGAAACTTGGTGATCGCAATGAAGCGGTTTTTAAGTATTTGTCGCTCGGCCAAGGACAGGAAGTGATCGCAATTGATTTATTGGATCAAGCAGTTCAGCGTGGATATTGGCTTATGCTGCAGAATTGTCATTTGCTTTTGAGCTTTATTCGACAGTTGGAAAAACTACTTGAACGCATGAACAAGCCGCATCCGGATTTCCGTCTTTGGTTAACCACTGATCCCACTAATAACTTCCCGATTGGTGTCCTTCAGAGATCATTAAAAGTTGTCACTGAACCGCCGAATGGATTAAAATTGAATTTGCGTAATACGTACTTTAAAATGCGTCAACAAACTTTGGAGTCGTGTAAACATACAGCTTTTAGGCCACTGGTTTACGTTTTGGCGTTTTTCCACGCTGTTGTCCAAGAACGTAGGAAGTATGACAAAATTGGTTGGAATATTAGCTATGACTTTAACGAATCAGACTTTAATGTCTGCGTGGAAATCCTGGATACGTATTTAACTAAGGCGCTGGAGATTAAAGATACTCGTATTCCATGGAATAGTTTAAAATATCTGATTGGTGAGGTAATGTACGGAGGACGTGTGATTGATGACTTTGATCGACGTATTGTTAAAGTCTATATGGATGAATACATGGGTGATTTTCTATTTGATAAATTCCAACCGTTTCATTTCTATGAGGATAAAAGTGTTGCGTATGTCATTCCTCCGGACGGTGAACGTGATGATTATTTGCTAGCCATTGACGAACTACCGTTAGCGAATAGTCCGGAAGTATTTGGACTGCATCCAAATGCGGAGATTGGTTACTATACGCAGGCGACGAAAGAAATGTGGCAGAATTTAATTGAATTACAGCCGCAAACTACTACGGTCGGAACTGGAATAAGTCGTGAAGAATTTATTCTTAACGTCGCGAATGACATCTTGGCCAAGTTGCCCGAGGCGTATGAGATTTGGAAAGTGCGCCAGCATTTCCAATTGTCCATGACCCCAACGATTGTCGTACTTTTACAGGAGTTGGAGCGATTTAATATGTTAATCAATAGAATGAGGAAAAGCTTGCAGCAATTGAAGCGTGCGCTTGCCGGTGAAATTGGCATGGATGCAATTTTAGATAACGTTGCATACTCGTTGTTCAATGGTCAGTTGCCAAATATTTGGCGTAAGTTGACACCAGCGACGTGTAAGAATTTAGGTGGATGGATTGAATTCTTTGAAAAGCGCCAATATCAATATCTCACTTGGATTGGACAAGGTGATCCTGTTGTCTTGTGGATATCTGGACTACATATCCCTGAGACATATTTGGCTGCCTTGGTACAGGTCGCATGCAGAAGAAATAATTGGCCATTGGATAAGAGCACTTTGTATACTAACGTGACTGATTATTTAGATCCCTTAGATGTTGAAGAACGACCAGAAACAGGCACGTGCTTGATTCATGGCCTGTACTTGGAGGGAGCAAGATGGGATCCGCAAACCAAACGACTGATGCGATCATTTCCAAAGGTTCTTGTTGAGGAACTTCCAGTCATGAGTGTAATACCAATCGAATCGCACAGATTGAAATTGCAAAATACTTTGCGTACTCCTGTTTATACCACTTCCCAACGAAGAAATGCCATGGGTGTTGGTCTTGTATTTGAGGCAGATTTAGGAACACCTGAACATATAAGCCACTGGGTACTTCAAGGTGTTTGCCTCGTGTTAAACACGGATTGATACATTGCTGTTGGGTTTGTTTATTTACATTTTTATTTAAAATAATTTTGGTTCACTTAACGAGATTATTACAAAAAGAAAATGAGTCGTCGTGATCATCGTATTCAGCAACGTAACGACAGAAGAAAGGAATTTATCCGCACATTTAAATTCTTTGCTTCGAACGTGACGTTTACAACTGAAATGAGATGGTAATGCAATAATTGGTGGTGTTGGAGATTATCTATACTCACGTTGTATTTCAGTTGGTTTTCTTGACGTCTTTTGAATCGCCTTCCTTTGGCTGACCTCTGCCTAAAATCCGCGCAAGAGAGTCCCAAATGCCGCCGAAGAATAGCGCACACAGAAGATTCTCAAACGGCACGAAGGGATCATGAATGCCCAGCAGGATTGAGGAGAGTTTAAAGTACACGAAGAAGATGACGATACCGAAATAGACCAACGCGTGTGGCGCCGAAATAAGTTCAGTTTTCTTATCCAGGATGAAAATGATTGACGCCACAATGCAAGACTTTGTGTAGCTATAAGTAAATGATATTAAAAATAGATGCGTACGACGTAACAAGTATGGTTAACTTACAAGCTTGGTTGCATGAACTCCATAGCAGTGGGGGTCCAAACACCTCGAATAAGACGCTCTAGCAATCGGGTGAAACCAGCACCATTGCCCTTGAGTGTACCAATTATAATCATGATGAGGTATGCGTTTGGATAGAGTTTTGCAGCGTGTGTCACACCATCATACACCTTTTTACACCGATATATTTCCTTCATTGCCGCACATACAATTTTAATTGGCAAGAATTTGGCAATTTTATATCCGATGTCAAATGGTGTGTAGAATATGGCATACCTGAAAGAATTTGACATTGATAAGTCAAGTCAGGTATTGGATCTGATTAACAATTACCAAACTAAAGTAGCAACAATCAGTTGAGGGGTATTTTTGAGAGGGGCTAAGATTGGCTCAGCTAATAGGGCACCAGCTACCATACCACCAGCAAATACAACGAGCATATACGATAACCAACATGCTAAGGGATGTTTTCGTGAAAATTGTTGCGCTCCTGAAACACATTACATTAAGTTCATTAGCTCATTTAGAATATTGTTTGCTTTCCGGCTTCGACTATGGGCAACACTCAACGCAACAAAGCATTATGTTATCGATTTTACAATCAGCTGACTTAATAAATTGTACGCATCCACTAAGAGTGTTTGGTAAATAATAATTCGTAATTTATTCTATATTGCTGCGTATCAAGATAATAATGATGGCGTTCAATTACGTTATTAACCGGAGGTCAACAGGTAAAAATGCGAGAAGAACCAGTTTGATGAAAGAAATTGTTGGAGGCGCGCGCTCGCCAGGATAAAAACAATGTCGGTGGGACGACGCAAATCAAACGATGCATTGAGAAGCAATAGTCTTGCTTCAGCACATTCGTCGTATACTTTAGAGTCAATTACATCGGAGCATTTGAATCACAGCGTTAGTGGCTGGAGTGTGGTGTCGAACAACTCGCCGAAACACCGACAATCGATCATTGAGTTGTGTGATGAGCCAGGTATGTAAAGTCCGAATGTTTTATAACTTTTTGGCGAAACGTAAACGTTGTTGAGTGTTTTGAGGCATCGACGGCGCGCTACGGGTTAACCGCTCTAAGTCTAATATTAGTTTTAAAACCAAATAACTTATTTATAGTACACAACTGGCGCGTTGAGCAGCAGAGTAGGCCTATAAGTAATTTACCGGCGTAAAATACCGGAGGTTCTAGTCGAAATACGTTATTTTTAAAATTGCATCTCTCGGATTTCTCTCGTTTGCTTACCAGCTCCAAGATCTTCCCGCACGGCCAGCGCGCATAGGACACAATGCGCGATATCAAAGTAGGGAAACATTTTCAGTTTCACCACCTGGTTGGCGATGTCCAGGAACGCCTCGGGATCCATGGTGTGTGCGTGGTAGTTGTGCGCGCTCTTAGTTGGGAATTGATGAGCTTCCTTTTTGTGCGCGCGTTATCACAATACGACTAGTAATGCGCGTGTAGGTACGCTAATAATTAGATCGAAATAAACGCATCCGCGCTCGGTGGACGGTGCGGCTCGCTACACATCGACGACTGAGCGGTTCCCGCGACGTCTAATCGAAATCCCGCACCGGGACATCGGCAGCGTCTGGACGCCAGGACCCACTACTAAGAAGGCTCGCTCGACTTCCGTGTGATTCTATTTTGAAAGCAAAGAAAACTATTCAAAACTTATTCTATTCTACTACTCGTCAACTCCACATAACTGTATATTATTTAATAGTAGTACTTATGTAATGTTAAAAATACTTTTATTATGTTTGGACACTATACAATTTCACTTCACTATTTCTTCAACACTTTCCTTTTGATTGAAACTCTCTAAATGACCAAATACTGACGAGTTTTTTGTGTGACCTGAATCAACCAGCTTGAAGGTTAATGTGCTGCTTTTTTGTAATTGCGTGCTCGCGAGTGTAATTGTTGTTATTGACATTAATATGAAATTATGGAACATCTGTACTTAATGTGTAATTGTGTAATAAGTTAAGCGCGCTCGTACGATAAGTTCATTATGGATGTATGTTATCGTATTGAATGGGCTTATGTACTTACTTAAGTCGTGTATAACTTTATTCGTTGCAGCAGTTCCATTTGCGATGTCTAACAGTCCGGAGGCAGTCCCAAGGAGTGATAAAAAACAATTTATTGCGGCCTTGGATGTGGGCACAACAACATTACGTTGTCACATAGTGAATTCGAGCGGTGATTTGGTCGGTCAACATTCAGTTCCAGTAAGTTTACGACAATTTACTGCATTACTTTGAATTAATTTCTTTGCACTTTTAGACGAAACTTATTCATCCGCAACCTGGATATGCAGAAATCCCACATGATTTACTTTTGGAAGATTCACTACTCGTTATTAAGAGTGCAATTGAAAGTAAGTGTTATTGATTGCGAATTGTAAATATGTTATTGTTGTAATGTTTATGCACTATTTTTAGACGCGAGTTTATCTCCTACTGATATAAGTACGCTCGGAATAACAACGCAACGCGCAACTTTCATTACTTGGCGACGCGATAGTGGCGTTCCGTTTCATAATTTCATAACCTGGAAAGATATTCGATGCAACGACCTAGTGAAACAATGGAACAATTCACTGATAATGAAATCTTTCAAGTCGCTATGCTACACGATGTATTTATTTACCAGACAGGCGCGCTTTTTGGCGGGCAGTTCGATTAAATTCACAAGTAGTCATACGACAATGCGATTATTGTGGGTGTTGAACAACATCGAGGAAATGAGAGATGATATCGATAATGTCATGTTTGGAACAGTCGAAACGTGGTTGCTGTATCAATTGACTAAGGGTAAAACATACATATCCGATTTTGGCAATGCAAGTAGCACTGGGCTTGTTGATCCGTTCGAATCGAATTGGTCCTCTTTTCTGCATTCAATACTGGGCATTCCCACTTCGATTTATCCTACGATCGTGGCAAATGATGATGATTATGGTAAAGTGGATAAAGAATTTTTTGGTGTTGAAATACCAATTGGTAGCGTAATGGCTGATCAACAAAGTTCAATGATTGGTTCTTGTTGTTATCAGGCGAATACTCTAAAACTGACCCTTGGAACGGGTAGTTTTTTGAATATAGTCACGCCCAAACTACATCCAGGTGTACGGGGAATATATCCTGTTATTTATTATAAATTGAAAGATAAGTTTCGGTATATGGCCGAAGGAGCGTGCAATGATACAGCGACGATCATTACGTGGGCTTTGCTATCCGGTTTTTGTAAAACTCCAGATGAAACATCCACTATGGCTCAATCTGTTAAATCCAGTGAGGGTGTGTATTTTATACCAGCCTTTAGTGGTTTGGGACCGCCGATTTACGATGAAAAAGCAGCAACAGGATTTTTTGGAATTAAACCAACTACTACTAAAGAGCACATGGTGCGTGCAATGCTCGAAAGTATTGTTTTCAGAATCATGCTACAGTATAACACATTACGTAAAGAATTGGATAATAGTATAGAGAAAATTTAGTAAGTAGTGCAGTTAATCAAAGAGTTTTTAAGTTGTTTATAATATTCATATTTTAGTATTGATGGTGGCGTATCAAAAAATGATTTTATTTGTCAAATGATTTCCAACATGACTGAGCTACGAGTGGAACGGGCGCATTCTACGGAATTATCTGTTTTGGGTGTAGCATATATCGCAGGATTAAATTCAGGTATGATAAAATAATAAATCACACAATTTTGTAACTTACTAGTAATATTTTTTAGGTATCTGGTCAAGTATAGATGAATTATCAAATTTACGTAAAGTTGAGAAAGTTTTTACTCCGTCGAAAGACTTAACCAACTATGAATCACATTTTGCTGAATTTGAAGTTTGGCAAAAAGTGATAACCAGGTTTAAAGCATGGTACAAATGAGCATAAGAGTTTAATTATCAAAAGTATATTACGTCCACTATTTACAAATGTACATGTTTTGGAATAGCAATTTTAGTATTAGTGAATCACGGTGAATTATGCGTGGGACTGTTTAGCACGATTAGTTTTTCTCGTCGCTCTCTAGCACGTCGATTTTGAAACCAAATTTTAACACGAATATCAGCCAAATCAAGCACTCGTGAGATTCGCGTAACTTCTTCACTACTAAGATATGGACTTTGTTTAAATTTTTCCTCTAATACTGATAACTGATGACTAGTGAATGGTATACGTGGATGTCGGCCTAGTTGTCGTTTTTGTGGTCCTTCTTTTTTACCTAAATTAACAATTGCATTCTGTTTGAGTAATTGATTGATGAGCAAATAACATTAACTTACGAGGCACTTTTGGTGGACAATATCGCGTGCACTGTAGCCATGTGAATGGTAATTCCGCGTTTTGTGTGACAAACGATTCGTTGTATTCGGATGTTTGTTGATAACATGTATTAAACACATTTATTGATGAACACGGCGGTGGCACAGTAGTTTGTGGCAGTTGAAACACACTTGAACTGTTTGGTTGGCTCGTTGTTGATTGACTAGATGAATTACCGGCGCAATTAAGGATATGCTCAATTGTAAAATTTGTTGTTTTATTACATGACACATCGTTGTGATTATGTTGCTGATCACTCGTCATGTTGGCGAAACTTTTTAGAAACTTAGTACGTAATGAATTGTGGACCAAAGGGCGCAAGCATTATATACGTTTACCTCACAATGCCCCACCACTAGTACATTTTAAGGTATTATCAGATTAAACATCCATCTTTATCTAGAGACCCTTCAGAGTCGACAATGCATACAGGAGAAACCTCAAATTACTTCTTGTACGATGCTCAACATTCCATACGTTAATTTACGCGCTCAGGAAATAGTAAAAAATGTTATGAAATTTTATAATCTACCTGTAAGTGCAATTTTATATTTTTGAATTTACATAAAAAGATTTTGAAGTCAAGTTGTTTAACTCTAACCCTTTCATATTTAACTTTTTAAGATGTAGCTAACTTGCGGCTTTTACATCTTAAATCCGCTTATGTTTGTTTGCATACAAGCAATGTGCAGTTTCAATTATTCGTGTGCATATTGGAATAATATTTAAAATTCACATTATATAATTGCCTTCGAGACATGGGTTTATCTTCGGTAGCTGGCGAGTCTATTTGTTTGGTATAATTGCTTTGTAACCCGACACTGATTCACGATCTCCCTTAATTGTACGAGAGAATCATTCGCAGTGGGATTCCCTTCAAATGATCAGCGAGCGTGTAATTTGTTATGACAGTTTACATTTACGTAGCAATACGAATCAACTGCATTGCAGCTGAATTCTTTGAACTACGGAGGGTAGTGAGATCAGCCCATTTTTAGTTTTTGTTGCCAATGGAAAGCAAGCCTAGAACCCTTATAAATTCATTACTATTTAAATATTTATAAACGGCAGTTAAGAAGATACATAGTGATAGAACACTATACTCGCGTAGCTTTCATCAGGAACAAATAAGCATACATTCTAATGTTTAGTAATGTGTAATAAAAGAAAACCCATATTGGGTACTTACCCCATTAGTCCTTGTTTTCCTAATCCTTGAAGTCCAGTAGAAGAAGATCCACAGAAACACTACTACAGATTGTAAAATTGGATTTACCATTATAATTTCTTGGGATAGCGAAGCCGAAGGGGGGTACCCCCTTGCCGCCCATCCAATAGCAAATCCCTCCCCCCCCCCATTTGGCTTCGAAATTTCAAAAAATTATAATGATAAATATAATTTTACAATTTGTAGTGACATTTTCGTGGGTCCTTTTCATCTGGCTAAGCAAGGATTGAGGGGGTAAGTGCCCAATATTTCTATTGATAATTATTAAATACTAAAATGTATGAGTATTGATAAAGTTTAAGTTACAAAAGTAAATTCAATTTTTAGTGGTGGTTTATAATTTATTTAATTGTAACTGATAGAGCAATGTGTATGTTGTTATATTTTGCTTTCTTCTGTATATTGTACAAGTTTAAACGCAATTGAAAGACATCTGTGCGGTTTAGTACAAAGGGAAACCATCAGAAACAATCACATAATCTTTGTGTTAGGGCACGAGTCCTGCCAATCTTCTTTGAACATACGCCGTACTTAGTCCGAGAGAATAATACTTATTTACAGTAGTCGTGTAAACGTAAGTACTGTATTAATACGCCTGACTAAATTGCGCATTAATTCTCTCTCTCTTCTCGGAAGTATCTCAGCGTTGCGTCTTCTTGCGATAGTTAACGTGATTGTTTTGCAATAAGATAATGCGCTTCACATGGGTGTACATTACATCACAGAAGTGATTAAAGCAATAATAGAAACATGCATGTAAGCACGCGTATCATATTTAACACGCTTTTATCTCTTGCGCTTTTAGGACGCAAAGGTACGCACGTAATGTTTTGTTGTGCCAACTTTGTTATTATACAAGAACTCCTACTGTGCGCACCGCTTTGCGGCTTATTTGCTGATGCTCTTTTTAATAGAAATTTCCAATTGGCTAACACTGGATGAATTATCTGTGTACGTTACGAGAAACACCTTTGCAATCGGCGGCAAGTTTGGAAACGTTTTGACTTTCCACATAGTTGAATTTCATATTTTAACATATTATATAACAGAAGCTGTCAGTGAGCATTTAATGCAATCCGATTGATGACCGCTACGTAGGGTTTTGATATGTTTATAATGATCAATTTCAGTGCGCCATCTGATACGAATTACGCCGTAACGGTAGCCACTGAAGCATTTAAAACTCAGCAAGGATATCAGTTTCATATTCTATCAAAAACACAGGATGTGCACACAATATTCTTTTTTATGTTGCACATCCAACATTGTGTGAATTGCGTACACAACATGCGCTCTAATTATAATTATGCAAATAATGCATCGAAGCGTAAAGTGTTTCATTTCATATTACCTATAGAAAATCTGTAATAAATATGTAAAATTAAGCAATGTCACATTTGTTTCTCAAGTGTCGATAATATCTTTTTAACAACTGCCAAATGATTCAATTATGCGTATATTTTTTGTCAACAAATATTTTGGTTTCTATTATTCTGCTTTGCATTGAGGTTTTTGGGGATGGACAAAGAGATTTAAGGGTTGCTACTTAATGGCAACATTCGAACGCAAAGATGTTAATCTATACATTTACGGATAAACATGTTAAAAGCCACTTGAAACTCGTATTATCATTCCACATTCGCATTCGCATTCGTCTCGTTCTTGAATTCGTTCCAACTGCGGTTGGCTAAGGTGACCCTTGCATTTTTACAATTGCAACGCATTGTCCACATCGCCAATCTTACGTTCAATCTAACATTTGCGTTTGAGGACACGACCAACTAATTGAGAGTGCAATTATCCATACTCTAAACGTTTTTATCGCATTTCGAAATCGACAATTTACTTATCTATGAGTTGCAGCTTACTACGTTAAAAGAGTACTGAATGTTCAAAACCGCAAACAACCTTCAATCATCATAGAACGTATCACTTCATTAATTTCCTATTAAATTTAATTGTTATAATAATTAGTGGATAGCTGAGTTATCAGTTTAACCATTAGGTAAATTCATAAGTTTCTCGGGTTGACCTAGGTTTGGAGTTTAATAAATTGAATTTGGATGTGCCAACAAATTAACGAAGTTGCAAACTATTATGCAAATAAGTTTATGCTAATAATTTCCCAAGAATGATTAATTGGCAGTCAGTGCATGTACGCGTATATTGATCGAAATGTGGAATCTAATCCACTAATGAATTTACATTAATCTTGCAATTGGAAACAACTTTAAAGGTTATCAAGACCAGTTTTCGCTTTCCTTCTCTAGCCAAAGCACACACAAGCTATATTAATAGGTAAATCCTTATACTACGTAGTTGCATATTGTTGTGTCTGCTTGAACCATGAAGATCTATTCGTTTTTTTGTGTCCTGTGCGTTGTGGTTGCCGTCAGTGTTGGTGCGCCATCCGAAGAAAAAGATGAGCCGAAACCAATAGCAAAACCAAAACCAACACCAACACCAACTCTGGCTCTTAAGCCAGTAGGTCAGATGCCAGTTGTTGGATTAGGCACATGGATGGTAAATACATTTAATTAACTTAATTGACATAGATTTTTATTTTAACTTTTTCGGTAATCTCCTCGCATCATTAGTTATTTAGTTTATTAGAACCACTTACTGATAAAAAGTAGTAAAGTTTAATAGTCATGAAGATGATTCCATGTGTAAAATTTTACTGAGACTTTCCGAAAATTCAGGCGAGTTATTTGAAATGAATATTTATCGATTATTAGGTATAGATTTTATTTTATTTATAACTCTTTGGAAGCTCGCGTGTTTATCAAGTTTATTCAATAAAATCAAGGTGATTTATACAATGTTTATGAAGTAAACAAAACTTTATTAAACTACAGACGAATTGATTATTTTTTTTTTCATTTTGAACTATGTGATAATCAATTAACTATACGAAAAAAAATTGACAATAAATGCGGAATTTTATACATGAATAGCTTTACACGAAACAACTTTGCCTCATCATTAGCAGGTTGACTTCCTGTTACTAGCAACATGATCGAGTTATTACCACCACCACTTCTCTTGAATTGAATACGGCATTTCTACGCCGAGCTAATTTATTCTCGTTGAGTCACATTTGTTGTGTGATGCAAGCGTGGTCGACTTATACGGAGAGATAATCGTGCACCGTCTATTTAAATCATTGAGTATATTTCGATAAATAAATAGTGATCAATAAAAATGTCATCGTGTAATGAATTAATGCTTTACAATGGAATGTCTATTCCGGCAGTTGGTTTCGGTACTTGGCAAGTAAGATAATAACATCAAACTTTGTTGGAACTTTTATTAAGTGTATTGTGATTGTTTCAAAAAAATTCTTTAATTCTAGGCCAAAGATGATGAGCTGGAGAAAGCCTTGGACTTGGCGCTCGAAGCCGGTTATCGGCACATCGACACGGCGTTTGTGTACGAGAACGAAAAAGTCATTGGCAGAGTGCTTAAGAAGTGGATTGACGCTGGCAAATTGAAACGTAAAGTGCTCTCTATTAGTTCTAGTTCGAGTTCAAGTCCTGCTACAGATAATTACATCCTGAGTTGTTTATCTTTCAGGCGAAGACTTGTTCATCGTGTCTAAGCTGCCGCCATGCGGAAATCGACCATCAGGAGTTGAAAAGTTCTTGAAGCAGTCGCTCGACGACTTGCAGTTGGAGTACTTGGATATGTATTTAATTCACACTCCATTCGCTTTTGCGGATTGTGAAGGTACAATCCATCCGATGGAGGACGGAAAAATTATGCTCGACAAGGACACCGATCACGTTGCTACATGGAAGGTAGGCGTTGCAATTATTCCGTCTGGTGAGAGTAAATTATTACCACGTCTCGTTGCACATTTCTAATGCAGTTGCACCATGATTAATTTACTGAATAATTCTCCAAGGTTATGGAAGAACAAGTCGATGCAGGCAGAGCGAAGGCTATTGGATTATCCAATTTTAATATCACGCAAATCACTCGCGTGTTGGAGAATGCACGCATCAAGCCAGCAAATCTTCAGGTCGAACTACATGCGTACCATCAACAGGTGCCATTGGTAGACTTCGCCAAGAAGCACGGCATTGTCGTCACGGCTTATTCGCCCCTGGGCGCACCGGGGTTGAATCAGTTCATGGAGGAATTGGGTCAAGAGTACGTTTCTATTTTTATAACTTGATTCATCATCATCGTCATTATGCTTGTACTTTCAGCGGGGTAAAAGTACCGAAGATCCTTGAGAATCCCGTCGTTCAAGAAATTGCCAAAAAGCACAACAAATCGACAGCGCAAATTGTGCTTCGACATGGCGTCCAAAAAGGGTTGGTTGTTATCCCAAAAAGCACAAATGAAGGTCGTCTCAAGCAAAACTTGAACATTTTCGACTTTACGCTGAGCGACGAGGAAATGAAGCAATTGAATGATCTTAACAAAGATGCACGCGTATTGGACTTTAAAGTATTTGCTGGGTAAGTAGAAAACACGTGTTTATCTTTCTCCTTATCGTGATTATCATATGATATAATAGGTAATTAATTAGGTTAATGTAACTTTTAGCATTTCTATTAATAACACATTCATATCTCTGTAATCAAGGTTTCAAATAAGATAATTTTCATGCGGTTTCATTAATCTTGCTTTAATAAAGTAAATTGGTTAATTTTATTTATTTTTAGGGTTGAAGAACATCCAGAATATCCATTCTAGACGTGGAAAATGATAACAAAGTATGATAAAAAGGACAACGATAGAAGTAAACTCTCAACTTGATGTGCTTCTTGATATTAATTTAACAAATTATTATGTGAACTTGGTCTATGTAGGATCACAAAGCAAGTGAAGATACTTGAATTCGATTTTAGTTTCTATCTTATTATCCTGAACTGTTGATTTGAGTTAGCAACCCAATTTAAAATATTTTTGTCTGCATAATTTATTGCGATAAAGATTACAATGTAAAAGTTAACGATTCGGGTAGCACCAGACGGACCATAAAAATGTCAAATTTTTGCACGCGCACTAATTTCAGTGTGAATTCATTTGATTCGTTGAATTTACATTTTTGTGTAACCAAATTCTTAACAAAAATTGTAGTGCACTGATAAAAATATACATTGTAAAACAAACAATAAGCTGAAACTAATTCAAAATTTGTAGAATTTTGTCAGGATTTTAAACGCAGGCGAAATGTATTAGACGACAGCAATGAATGAACCCCAAAAATTCAAATTATTATTAGCACTGGGGCAATACATTCTAACATAAATTCTTTTAAGCGTAATGTATACGTAAAGTTTATACTTGCATGGATAATGTGAAATTCCTATATTCCTGAAATACTGATTAACACACAAATAAAGCATTGATTTAGAAAGCGCAATGCACTTTTTATTGTATTGATTGTGCTACAATTCCACTCATTCCACGACGCCGACGGAAACTGCTCATGCCGACTCGTATCGACCCATCGCGCTGCTACCGAGGCTTTCAACGCTATTCGAAAGGCTGTTCTTAAAACGGCTCAAAGCAG
>JARJDV010008618.1:0-11638 GCA_030264675.1 Anaulacaspis nigra | reverse complement strand
AGAACTAGCCCGCGCTAATGCAATGTAAATACAAATTAAAAACTGTTTCTTGTGATATTTATCATAATTTCCTCTTTCTCTCCCGAAGCACTCATAAGTTGACAGGCGCAGCTGGCTGCTGTTCGCGCATGCGCGCCGCAGCTGTAGCGCGCGAGTGAGACACGTTCGTATTAATGATCACTTTGTAATTAACTGCTTCAAGTAGTCCCACCGACCACTATGCATATACATACTGTCCCCGGAAAACACACACACATTTCTCATTTCGCGCAACATCTGTGTGTGCGCTTGCTTGCTTGCTTGACCATCTCGTCTTGTATTTATTAATTGTCCAAGTACGTACGTCGTCATTTTTCATTTATCACACAACGCAAACAGCGCGCGCATGATTCACCGTCTAATAAAATACGAGCGCACCTCCTCGGCGCGCACCCGATAAGATTTCCGCCCTTCGAGTAATGTGAGCGCGGCGAGTAAAACATTTTCGGACGTGCGCAATCCAATCGTGCGATTTTATGGTTGCGCCGTCTCCGGTATCGCGCGTATTTACGTTTGAATCCAATACAACTCTCTCTCGCACTCGTAAACGCCATTCTCTTGGTGGTGTGTCACCTGATGGTAGGTGCTCCGTTTTCGCAATACGCATGCGCCCCGCACACACGCATGCGCATGGCGCATGTGTACGTGATCCGCACAGCCACCCACCTCGAGTATCAACCGGAGCCGTTGACGTCGACGATTTATGAGCGCGTCCCACCCGCTGCTTGTCTTACAATCGCAAATTTCTGTTTGTTTTCCTGCCTCTCCATTGTGTCCGCTCGAAAGGTCGCTCTCTCGACGGGGCGACCACTTTCAAAATTAGCCTTGAAACGTTTCCGAAAACTTTTTACGCCACAGCTTTCAGCGATTGGTTCCACATACATATATACATCTGGCGTCGGCGGTGGCGGCTAATCCACCGCCCCAAATGCGCGCGTAACAAATGCGGCAATCCCCCAAAACGTGATTTGATTTAGCGTGCTTGTGTGCGCCGAGAAGGCCCTAATTAACTATCTCCATCTAGAGCATTATGCCGCCATTTGCCGGTACATTTCCGGCGCGCGTCGAGTTATTTAGCCGCCCCCTCCTGCCCGCGCAAGTGTATGTAATTCGCATCGGTTGCCGCTGCCACCCTAGCGATTCGTGCGCGCATCCCCCATCATCGCACAGCCACCCCACACGACGAGCAGCGAGTCAAGTTGTCTTCATTGATTTCCGAGCATAAGCCCAGTAAATTGCTTTTTCCTTTAGCCGTGCCGCCGCCTCCCGCTGCAAACGGAAACGCTGAACAGACTTCTTTCCGTCCAAATACCCATGGCTTTTCAGACTTAATTTATGGTCAAGGTGTGCGTGTGCACCATGAACGCCAGCCAAATCCCATCCCCCGCCCTCTTAGAAAAAAACCACGTTCGTTTACTTTCATCGTTATGCGTTTCAATTAAATGTGGTTTAAGACGTAACCCAACTACTCGCTCTGTCAACATTGCAAGCTCACGTGGACCGTGCAACAATTATAATTAATTGAAAAGAAATAAATTGTGGTGGGTAAAGGCCATTATACGACTTCGATGTCCCGCTGCGCACGACGATCACGCATCGCGTCCCAACGTTCTAAAAACACTTAACAAGTGTCAAGCAATGGCACCAGTTTTTCCCCTCTTGTTTGCCTTTTTTATGGGGCGAACAGCAGGAATCCGCTGCGCGCATGCGCAAAGAGAAGCAACTCGCCGCATTGTTAAATGTGTCGTTAAGCGAGAGATTTCCACTTGTAATCAAATACGCACGCATAAGGTCAACGCGAGAGAAGGAAAGAAATAAATGTGCATAACTCATAATCCGATGACGAGCGATAAATAACGATTGATGCCCGAAGCAGCAGCGCGAATTCAATTTGGAGCATTCTCGAACGACGAGCAGTAAAAATTCCCCGGATGATCATCGTAAAGAGTAGCTTGATGGAGTTATTCAGCAATTAAGACATGGTGTGTGTGTGATACGCATCGGAATCACTTGCCACCTGCAAGCCCGAAAACTTTGAGGTTAGTTCGATTAAGCGCGCAGTCGATGCGTTTATAACTTAATCGTAAATTACATGTAGCGCCCCTTCTACGATTACAATTCGTGATAGCGACGCGCCAAACAAATCGTTTTTTAATCATCTCTTCTTCTTCTTCTTTGCTTCTCGCTTTTCTTTCATTCAAATTCCCACTCATCTACAGAGTGTTCATAAATTTGCATATGGCATAATAATACAATCAGTTAGCATTTGAAACTGAAAGCTCGCTCGGCCGTCTTCGAGTAGGCAGTGACAGGCGCATTGTTGTCTGACGTGTCATGCGCAGCGCGCTGTCGAAAAGTATCACTTTTGGGAGCACGGGACAGATGTTTACAGCGCGCGCACACAATAGCGGTAACGAGGTGGCTCAATAGCCGGAACACAATTGAATCACGCGTTTTGTACGGCGCGCTCGCTCCCGGCGTAATTGTAATGACATTAACAAGATAGGTGTGCGCGGCAGGACGGACGACAACCACAACCACCATCATCATCATCATTGTCGTTGACGGGCGCTTGCGCATTGTCACGAATCGCGACGAAGAAGCACCGAAGGCGGACGATTTAATGCGATATTATTTCGATAATGCGCATGACACGCATTCATTCATTCTTCACTCACACACACGCAGGCACACACATCACGCACCGTTATTGTTTTCGGCCGGTGCGTGGCACCCGAGGGAACATTTAAGTAATGACTTCTTAAGTCATTGAAACGCGTGTCGCATCTGACACTCCGGTGTCAATTGGCCATGCTTTGTTATTGCGCGTATGCAATATGCTCGATGGCGCGCGAGGTGTCGGCCGCCGTAATGCGATGTAATTACGCGTGCGCCGCCGGCTTAAACGACGGCAACGCCGAAAAAGGGAGCACGTATGATAACGACATTTACGTCTTTCGTTCGCGCGCAGGACATTGACGATTACATCGTATTTTTTCGTCTTTTGTCAGCGCGTTCGTTTGTATTCGCTTCGCCGTCGGCGAGCGCGCATCACGCGATACGATCATCAACGCACGGCGACATTTGTAAAACACAGCGGTAACAAACCCCCCCTAGGACGGTTTTTATTTCGCATTCACAGCTATCAACGTATGTATTTATTATTAGCGTAATTGCAATGCACGTTGCTCTATTTGACATCAAAGCCACAACCGAAATGCAAAAAGCGTTTTTATCATACGCTGGAGACGTATTTTTAACTCGCAATTACGCGCATAATTACGAACGTAATTTCGTATAAATAGTCCGCACAATTAAACAAATATGAATGGACTCGCTATGCAATTTCGCGCCGTCGAGCGAGCGAGCGTCGGGCGTATTAAGTTATAAAAACGAATTGGAACATAAAGATGTATCGTGCGATTGCGCTGCACATCAAAGATCACGCGCTGCAAATGATCAAGAAAACCTAGTTTCAACACGCAGTTATAACCTGCAAACGAGCGCCCGCACGAATAACGCCGAACCACACGACACGACACCAGACGAGACACACAACAAATGTGGAAGTGACGATTAAAAACGCATCAGAATGCTCTTAAGCGTGTGCGCGCGCATCAATGAATCATTTAACCTGTCTAATTTTCATGCCATTTTGCGGCCGCATTACTCACGCCGCCATTGTGATCAAGTCAATAGTTTACGCAAATTATAAACCGCTAGGAAAAACATCTTGAAACGTGGAGGGCACTTGACCAAACAATGAATGCATTACACATCGCTTCGAGCGCGGCCGACAAAACGAACGATTAGGAATGATTTGCGTTCCTTGGAGAAATATACGCATTAAAACGCGGATTAGTCGAATGGATGCGCACGCATAAAGGGGACTCGGCTCTTCTCGGTGAATAGATCGACAACATGACAAAACCCCAAAGCTCTTCATGGCTAATGGACTTCGGTGCGATTCCCGAATGAATGAATGCCCGCAGCGACGCGTTCTTCGACTTTAAATGACGCTATGACACATGTCAGATTGCGTTTTTAGATTAGGTTAGGTTGTAACCATTGGAGGGATGCACCTGTTCGATCGTGGAGCGGAGACGCAATGTCTAGCTTAAAATATGCGCATTTAAACGACGACGACGACGCTCTACGAGTGATTTGACAGAATTACTAATGGCCGATTTGCTTATTAATATTCTTATCACCGGCTCCTTATCACGCTGCACACTTAGTCATTTGTCAAGACCGGGAGCGCATGCGTAATGAATGTGTTTTTATTCTATTAGCGAACCCGCACTTTTAATTCGCAGCGATAAAACGCCATTCTTCTTCGACGATAAGCGCTGAGTAATTGCTCCATTTAGCCGCGCGCAGATAACGTTTAATTATTGATTAAGTTCATCGAGAACAAGAGCTCCATTGTATCGAGGGGGAATGTGCACACAGTACTCGTGATTTTTGCGAAGGGGACATCCCCAAAACGAGTGTGCTTAACATTATAATTTCACGCCTCTCTCGATTGAGATATTACGGATGGTAAAGTGACACACTAACCTTCCGGTTTTGGTGATGATCATTTCCGTGCCGAGATCGTGGAACTTATCCCAGAGATCCTTGGTCTCCAGGTGGCACTCGACGCCGAGGAGCTCCTCGCAGTTGCAGCAAACTTTGACTTTCGTCGGCTTGTTCTCAATGTCGGGACTCTCGCGGTCGATGTCCGCCGTCTCCGAGCCGCATTCGGAGATCGGTGGCGAGTGTCGCATCTGCTTGTGTTTGCTCTGGCGCATCGACGACTCGCCGTCGGAACACTCCTCGACGTCCACCTCGATGTCGTCGTCTTCGGGCGCGTCCAGGCTCGGCGAACTCAGCCGCGAGTAGCGTCCTATTGGACACACACAACAATTAGTTTACCTTCTTCTGGTTCGTGCTCTTTGCGGTAAGGGGTACGCACCGTCGGCGGGAATGGGCGCACGAATGCAGGACTCGGGCGAGCATTCGCCGTCCCCGCGTGCCATGATGGCGGCTATGGAGAAATCGGTCGCGCGACTCTTCGCCGTCGGCACCAGCAGCGCAGCGGCACTTTCCTCGGGCATGGCTCCGAGCAGCATCACAGTACACACGACACCAACGAACGAAGGGACGAAACCAAAACCAAACCAAAGCAACCGACAAGCACCGCCGCACACGTCAATTCACACGACAAGCCACGAATCGTTTAGCGTTCGGATGTATCGCACGCATGGAGTACATACGACAAGTCTATCGGAATTGGGCGCAAAAAGAATGAGCAAAATGCGATTCAGTAACACATGGTGAGGACCAGTTACCAGGAGCTGCGCTGACAGACTAAACGTCAGGACTGAGCAACGCTCCCCAGTTCACACTCAAGCGAGGTTTCACCACGAAGGCGTGGCCTGCACGCGCCGAACGAGGCGGAGCTACACACTCGTTGGGCTCGGACTTGTTCCCACTTCCGCGTGCGAGTATGCTGCGCGCTCCCTTCGACTGGTTTGTGTTGATTGTTGCACGATGGTTTCGAACACGAGCCGCATGTCGTTTGGATTTTGTGTGTGGTCCACGCACAACGCACACACGCACACTCTTGCGCCGAAATGTCCAATGTGTATCGGTTGCGCATGAGTGCAACTATCAATCAGGAAACTATGCGGTGGCGGTGGCGACATGCACTGTAGACAGCCACTTGATGACCACCCCGGAACACACAGGCCACGGCCTCCGACGTGCTGCCATTGACTTTGTTTAATCATCGGTAATTTGCCACCGACGCTTCAGCGTTTCGATAATAGAATGCATACACTTTGAGGTTAACTTAAACTCGTCTCGGCATACATTATGAAATCGTAGGGATGCAAACGTACTCAACCGTCTCGCCTTCTTCCTTCCTCTCGCATTCATGCATCGAAACCGCAAACAATGTCATTGTTGGTTATTATTGCGGTAACACTATAAATCCTTCTGCGAGCAAACATTTTGAAAGCTCGAAAACATCGTGTGAAATGGCTACCCAGGTGGGTCATGTCTGTATTTATGTGCTTTATATTACCTCTAACTATCAATGCACGTACTTCTTCCTCCTCTTCTTCTGCTTCTCGTTGAATGTATGACCTTAGACAAATATCGTGGAGTGAAACTCGTAAGACGCCGTAATAAATTTCGCCAAAGTAGAACTTCGTTGACATCTATTAGGTGTATTCAAGGTCTTTTCCAAAAGCTTTGACACCCTGTTGTGTGTGTGCCCACCAGCGAAGTGTGCGTTCGTAATTCTGTTTCGCTTCGCCTTGACCATATTGCACGCCTCATTCTGAATAGCCACTTAATTGGCAGTTAGAGAGCCTGTGTGTCAACGTTCTTGATATGCTATATCACCTGCTCGATGCGTCCCGCTGACTTCCCGAAAAACGAATTCACTCGATCAACACGCACTCACGCGGCGAGAGAGCGCGAATCATTGAATGAGTGTGGTTAAGTACCTACGTATCGCAATGGTGAATGTGTTTCCGATACTCGCAACAATTCCAATCGCATTTGGAATTGTTGTTGTTGTTATGTGTTTTGTTAGTTTGTTTGGACGTGGCCGAGCGTGGCCGATGCAACTCTAATCTGTTGGGGTATTAACCGGCCATTTGTAATGCCCGGAAAATGTTCGCTATTCAAAGCGCGCTGCCTGCTTGGCTCGGGCGCGTAAAGCTTCGGTCCTCGCGCTATTCAACGAGCGCGCACGACGATTAATCATAGACGTGTTTGTGCTGTGTGCTCTGCGCGCACAAATGCAATATAAACAAGTCCTTTTCATGTCATCGGATACCTGACGTATTAGAATAATGCCGTGTTTATCGTCTGCTATCATCACCAAAACGCTGAATGCAGAAGATGTGAGAAAATCATAATCGAAAAATCCAGAAATATTTATCGTATACCGCCCACCACACGTGAACGTCTCTGCGCGTCATGTGGGTGGCCTAAACAGTGCCTGATAATTTATGACCTGCGGGGTGTTGTTTTGGCCCCCAGAGGATATTTACGCATGATGCGATAAAAATTATTCAAATGCGATAAATATTTTCCCATTCACCACAGGTGAGAACCAGGTGGAGTGACAAAAGTTAATCTCTCCGAGGAAATCACCACTGACGAGGATTAAAACACCGTAGAGGGAGCCAGGTACTTGACTGCTCACATGCATATTTTACACATCTCATCTGCGATTGACTGATGCCATCCATTCAAGCAATTTAGGTTAGCTTATATAGATGGAAATGAGGGTGGCTGCCGTTTTTTTGTTTCTTCTCGAGAAAGCCTCAAGGGCATTCGCGTAATAGTGGATCGTTTGTTAGACGACAAGTTAAACTGATGTCGTTATCGTTATCCGGAAGTTGTTCAGCGACTGCGCGCGCGAGTTCATCATAACCTCCACGGCAAATGGGATGCGAAGCGACGCGACGATAATTTCGAGTGCGCGATTCTTCGCTCTGCGCGCACACATCCTTCTTTTCACACCATTTGCAACAGCGCAAGCTCGCGCGCGCCGCCATCTTTTATCCCCCAAGCTGCTCGCGCTATCGCGCGCTGACTAATTATCATTAAGCCATCTAAATGCTAATTAATGCGGCTATTTTCACGCCCGCACAGCCATCGCTACCCCGAATTCATGCGCGCCGTCTGCATGCAAATGAACTCTCGCGCGCGCAATAACCCACCTCCTTCCACCCTCGCTCCCGCGCTCCCCCTGTGCAATCTCCCCGTGAATGTTTCAATAAACAGCGCACCCTTTGTCCAAATATGTGCAAGTCTCTCTCGATTGCGCCAGCGAATGCAGGAATCTTCTAGATTATTATAGAATATTTCGTGGCCGCACCAGAGTCGAAATGAAAAACAATACGGATCTCGAATGTGGAAAAAGCATTTCATGAGTTTGTTTTCAACACGCTCCTCTTCGAACCCTGCTCCTTATTATTATTATATCTGTATCCACGTGTGTGTGTGAGTGTTGCCGCCGCCCGCTGTGCGCGAGGGATTTACGGCAAATAGCGCGATGAGCAGCAGACGGCACCGCGTTTGCGACCTGCATACTAAACTCGGCAACGCCGCGCCATCACCAAACATTGAGGTTATGTGTGCGCACTGCATGCGTGTATACCACATTATAATCTTCCGCCGCCGCCGCTGCTTCTGAATTCGCAAAAATTCATACAGGCCGGGGGTAAAATGTTACGAGCTTAGCAAACGCTCTCCTCCAAGGGTGCAACCCACATTTATTGCGCGCATGCCATAAGCCACAATTTGCTCATTCTGTAATAACTAACCGATTAGCTTCGGCTTTGTTGCGTTATTGGATGATGCCTTGCTTGTTTCACTTGACTCTGGGGGTTGATGTGGGAATCTGCGGTGAATTCCGCTGGGATTGATGCAAAGCCAATCGCACACATCTCAGATTACTTGTTTGCTTGGAGCAAATTGAATTTGAATGTGAAATTTGAATGTTGCTTTTTCGTTAATGGCCGATCGTAGCATAAGAAGTGACGTTCGTATCGGAATTATCTCGAGCTTTATTTATCTATCAGCGGCGGCAGCAAAACAAAATCGGCGATCTTCATCATCATGCGCGTAGCAGCCGGACGAACGCGAACGCATTGAGGGTTGAATTATTTCGGGCAGAAAACTCGTAATGGCGCCGGCTGTTCGTAAACGGTGCGCGTTATCTAAACAGCTTGACCATGTTCTTATGAACACACTCGCTGGCTGCGTGGAGTGAAAGGGGCTCGTTCGTTCGAGTCCAAAACGATTCCAAAATTCAAATCCGCACTTTATGTTATTGTTATTGCGCGTGCACACTGTCAAAAACACCGGACCCGAGAGCTCTATCTGTATCACATTATCCTATAAAATATATTTTGCTTCGTGCGGCGTCGCACACAAAACACACACGCGAATCGTGCGGCAATCCGAATCGAAACTCATTGATATCGCAAGGCAGGCGAACGAACGTAAACATTGAGTAATGGCTGCTTGTTTTATGCTGTATAATACACTCGTAAACCGAACCGATTATCCTGACGAGGAATATTATTGCTGCTCTCGTCCCTTGGATGCCTATTGCGCAATGTGACTTAAGTCGGGTGGTCGGATGCAACCACGTGGAAATTTGATGGATGCTAAGTGTGCTAAGCTAGAAACTAAAGTAATTAAATGGGAAACGAGTTAAGTAAATAAAATGCTGCGTTGGGCTGTGTTGGATTATGCAGAGTTGAAAATGTCTTGTGTCCAGAAGCAGCGAGCAGTCATCAGTTTTAAAAACGTCTGGTGGATGGACCACAAGCTGTGCGCCTCTCGGCTAAAGTAAAACTTCTACTTGTCGCGCGCGCGCGCGCGTGCATGCGTTCCATGGCTTTGCCTATTTATTTTATACGTTGATGGCAATACGAAGAGATTCGCCATGGTACCCTCCTCAATGTCACATCGACAATAGATGAAGACTCGACGTATGAAATATTCAAAACGTCGCGTCGCGTTGCTCGCGCGTCTTCGCATTTCTTTTTCTCGGCGATCGCGCGCGCAGTTGGTTGTGTGTGGTGTGGTGTGTGTGCGCGCCATGCCATGCATGAATAAAATATTTTCATTCAATTTACATACGAAATGCATTTGTATATTTCATCCCACAATACGGCAGCGTTCCTCGTGAAATTGTAATTTGTCTTTTTATCATTCCTTTATTAGCTGCCTTATTTATATACTCAATGTGTCACACGTGCCAAATTAAATTAAAGCCAAATTCCACTCGACTTTCAACGTTTATTAATTAGGCATTGACCAGCAAAAAAGATTCTAACCTCTTTTCAACGTTTATCAAGGAGGTTAATTGATTGGCTGATTATAGAAAGAACTAATTAGAGATGTCACCACTAAGATCTCGATTGTAATATTTGGTTAAAAATGTACAAATCTAAGATAAAAATATATCATTTATTAATTTAAGAATTTTGCTGATGTGTAGGTAATTTCGGCTAAGAATCATTAAAAATCGAACATTTTTTATCTTCAAATTGGAATTACACCAAGACTCGGTCATTTCCGGTTAATCAGAATAAAATGCTTTGATGCATGTTTAAATTATCTTTCTATTGATATAAGACTAAATATGCCAAAATGTAGAAAATATAAACGAAAAGTTAACTTTTTAAAAGAATTTCTGGAAAAATCGGTATTTTTTCAATCGCAAATATCTCAAAGAAATGTTAAGCGTTTTTCAAATTTTAAAATACCATTATATTCTATGTTAATTAAACTTTCGATATATGTACACAGTTTTTCTGTGAAAAAATTTTAAATCCATTAAATAAATTACCAAAGTTCATCAATATTTTGACGTTCTTTTTGACACGAAAATTGTTCAACTTTGACATTAAATTACAGCCAAACTAAAAGTCCTATCGGAATAATTCGTTCTGATTCTTATTGTACAACTAATACTCTAAAGATTCCCAGAAAAAATTTCAAAATATTTATTTTAATATTATCGATAAAAATGCATTTCTTTTTAACGTTACAAATGAAAAGTATAAACATCACGTCTACATTATTAAACATAATTTAATTTTATTTCTATTCTTCTTTCCTCATTTATCATGTGTTTAATTGTTTGCCTAATTGCAGTGTGAACTCTACATAGATGTCACCACAAATGCAACTCGTGATGACGTCACAGCAAGCGTAGCATTTCCATCAGAAAAGTTACAAATCAAACACGGAATGCACGTTGGAAATAATGTGATTCTAATTGAATACGATATGTTACAACAAATGAAATTTTTAGCCTACTTTCGACATTTGTCGAATTGAGTAATTGGCTGCTCGTTGTGTGCTCGCAATTATTATTAATAGCACTACACACTAATAAGCCAAGAAAAAATGCGCGGGCAACACAGTAACAGCCGCAGTTGCGATGTAACAATGCGAGCGCGCTCGCGATTGTGTCGACAACAATCGCTTTACAGTTTGTTAAACTTAATAAAACGCAATGGCGGAGGAGTAGTGCGAATGCATATGCATGCATGCGTTGACCGACTGAATGGGCATTATTATTAGTAGCGATACAAAACGCTCGATAGTTTTGATAACGCCCGGTCGCTATTTATAACCGACAAACTAATAGAGACGAAACGGCCACAACAAATACGGGTGTAATGATATTTCCAAGTTGACGCTTTGCGTATTGGTAATGTGCGACGTGTAATCAGCGCGCGCGCTCGCTTTTACAATCGACTGTGTCGACATTGTGCATTAATAAAGCTTTTGCGCTTTTATGCGCGTCGTTCTCCCCCGAGCGGAGGTGGAGGAGGAGGAGGATTATTCGATGCATTTCACGCATAACGCGTTTTTTCTCCTTTCGATTTTGCAAATTTGGTCGTCGCCAACGTCGTCGTTGTGCGCTCTCTCGCTCGTTGCGCATGTGTCTATTGCCTTTTATTTATTTATTGCATTATCCGTGGTTTGCGGCTTTGTTCTCTCTCACTAGGCTGGCTGAAACTGCGCGCCGCAATAAATGCTAAATTGCAATCCAAATGTGGAATTACAT